>DWGJ01003896.1:0-12523 GCA_018246895.1 Aspitha aspitha aspitha | reverse complement strand
TGTTTATCAGCTGTCCGGTCACCAAAACACAGGCATTAAATTGCCTAATTTGGGATCAGACAGCCGTGTGTGGAATTAACCCGTTATTTACATCGAAAGGCAGAGAGTGCATTTGCATAAAATCGCTACTGAATGCCCACTTTAAATCGGATATCGCTTTAATTTCACCCCTCAAAAACGCCCGTGTGAAAGGTAGCAGCTGCGGACGCTGCAGCAGCGTGCGGCGACCTCGCGAATATAGTCTCCATGGTTTGATTTTTCACTCGCCAATTATATCGTAATAATTTAGTTATTTATATATATTTTTTAATATTAGTATAATAATTGTATTTTTAATTAATTGAATACGATTTGATTTCTAATTTGTAATACATGTAATAATTATAATATAACGTACATTTTATATAACGCACATACTTAGTATATAAGGTATTGTTTTGAATATGATATCTTTTATATCTAAACTTAACTTAAATCTAAACTTAAATGAACTGAATTAAATAACTTAACATAGTTAAATAACTTAACCCAATTAAATAAGTTAACTAAATTAAATAACTTAACTTAATTAAATAACGTAACTTAATTAAATAACTCAAATCCAGGCTAAACTAAAGATTCTACATATAAGCTAACTGCAATACGAGGGCCCATGGAAACGGTTCCCTATGAGTCGACCCCTTTTTGCTTTGAAGATTTTCCCCGATGAAATAATGCAACTTTCATGAGACGGATTTTTCCGTTTCCTTCTTTAAGTACGCCAAAGAAATGTGCGAGAAGCAAAGTTATGGAGTTCGTAAGCGAGGGTTAATTTCGACGACTCATTGCCATCAATTGCTTCTAAGGTGTTTGGAAATATTTGACGGGGATTCGTGATGGAAAAATCTTCCCTTGAACCAGCGGGAGATGATATTAATATTGATAAATGATTCGAACGCTATTAGCAAATCATTTTTTTTTCATTCACGCTATCCCACTTTCTATTTATACATAAGAGAAATATTTTCAAAAAGCATTCGTGTTCAAAGTTTATATTCAAATCCTGAACTCAAAATAAAATTTATGTCTTTCCATCATAAATACCTACTTCCTTAAAAAATCTCCATCATAAGCCCAAACAACATATAATTGAAATCATCGCTTTATACTCGTACATACCTTATCCACAGACATTGTATAGCAAGAAAAAAAACCTGAAGTAACAAACACTTCAGAACTAATTTTGAGAAAATGTTCCACTAGCTAATTAATTAACAGCCTTACTGTGGCTCCATTCACGGTAAATATATTCAAAGCTGGCAAGAAAGGTCAAGATATCCTTAGGAAATACTAGTACCTACCTACTACCTAATTTTATTACAAGTTTACTTATATCTTTATCTATTACGGTTTTACACTAGTCATTGCCTTTTACTTTAGAAAGTATTTTACAATGGGTAATTGATTTACATTCATAGAATAGGTCAGTATTCAAGGTAATAAACGTATAGAAACTGTAAGAAAAGCTTTTGAAAGTAACATATTATCGAATACAAATAGGTATAACCATTTGACATAAGATAATTGGATGAAGAACGATTAGCTGATAGAAAATGAAAAGAAAGTAATTAAACAATTTTAAGATATGAAAGTTTATAGAATATTACAACACGTAATTATTTAATAATTGAGTCAATGTGGATTATTTTGGATGAAAAATTGTATTCGCGATTATTTGTTTAATACTTCAATGAATGTAGCATTTCATTTGTTTATTAACTAATGTCTAATTCTTTCTCAAAATCATTCACATTGAATTCAGAAGAATCTCCCGCTTAATCCTTAACTAAGATATAGTCTCCGTGATAGTTACATAAGAAACTTTCCCAGTGTTGGTTGTAAAAGTTTTCGGGTCTTGTACTGTTTGTTCTCCAACTTACAGAACGAGACTCATTATCGTTAGGAAAAGAAAAGAGACATATCGTAAAGACGAAGCAAAGTTTTTTTAAGCACTAATAACTGAAGCGATAAACGTGAAAGTAATTACTAATTACTGAATAGTAACATCTCAATGGAGTAGGTTTTCTAAATAAAAAAGCAAAAATGAGGTTTCTTTAAAAATTAATACGTATACGCTGCACTTTTACGGGAATACGCTTTTTCAATTAAGCGCTATATATACATAATTTGACTGGCCTCGTGGTCGAGTGGTTAGAGACCCTGACTACCAAACCGGAGGTCGTGGGTTCGATTCCCACCCAGGACATACATTCGTGTGATGAACACATTTGTTTGTTCTGTGCCTGGTTGTAATAAAAATATTTATATAAGTACTATATCGTATGTATATATGTATGTTTATCAGCTGTCTGGTTACCATAACGCAGGTAGTAAATTGCCTAATTTGGGATCGGACAGCCGTGTGTGGAATTGACCCCGGTTATTTATTTAGTTATTTATTTTATAATGTATATGACATTACGGACGCAAATACAGTATTTCATGTGAATGCGATAAATTCAATTGAGTTTGCGGGTTAAGCCGCGGGTAATACCAGGTACCTACAATTTTCTTAAGATTCGTTTTCACGGATCTCCGGGGACTAGTCCGGGCTAGATAACCGACTAGTATCAGACAATTATCTAATTAAGCGAGAGCAAAACCGTGATATATTCAGTATAAGCTTGTGACTGAAGAATAAAGTATTTGTATCTTTGGCAATAGGATGTGTCGGCTGGTTCCAAAATATTCACGAGCATTTATTAATAAAACAGATAATTTCAGCGAATTCCTTTTCGTGGCTCCGCTGTTCTACGAGAAGCCGGAAAGGTTACTTCATAGCAGCGGCGCGTTCTTCGTTTTCCAACTCCAGCTCCTGCAACCTCTGCAGCACCCTCTGTCTACGTCTTTCCATTGGTGTTTTCGTCCACCATGATTCTGCAGCGGAATCCTGTAACACAATAGTGAAATAAACAGTTAAAAGTCCGTATTATGGTGACCGGACAACTGATAAACATGCTTATAATTTAACTTCATAATTCGTATATATAGGTGTTTTTATTGCACAGACGGAACAAACGAATGCATTTGCTCATCAATCAAATGTGTGACGTGTGTGGCAGTTGAACCCACAATCTCCCGATGAAAATACAGCATCTGTACTAAACCATAGTAAAAAAAACCAGTTGAAACTATTTTAGTTTCGCTGATTTCCTCTTTATATTCGAAGTCAATACAAGACACCAAACAGCTTTAACACACAAAATGTAGTGTAAAGCGTTTGCAATTCGACATTGCAAAAGTTTGTAACGAAACTTACGTATTCAACGTACACGGGTTCACGTGAGCTCAAGTGAACGGCAACTTCTTGTGCAGTCAGCGCTCTGACACGTAGTTGTAAACGTCTTTTTGTTGTTAAAACTGCATCTAATGCTGATAACAACGTACCTGGTTTACAAGAGAATACACGCGAGATAAAAAATGCTCTGCACGTCAGTAATCACGGGGGAAATGTTTTATAGTATAAAAATATTGTTTCAAAGAAAGGAAATGTGAAAAGTTGGGTTTAAATCTAAAAAAGTGTTAAGGTAGTTTAGGGATTGATAGAATAATAATGTCAAATTATATATGTATCTAATTAAGAACAACTTAGTTGACGCTTATAAAAGGGAATCTAAAAACAATACCAATGGTATAAGAATCCGAAACGCGGGATAAACAGGATATCTCCAGCTTTGGCGTCAAAGCACCAGCTCTGTGCAGCTGGGACCTCCACATTTGTGAGATGCTACCATAATCAGGTCTTGGTATTTGGATAACTTTCGCATAGCATTGGAAAAGGAGCTTCTGTTCTGCATCCCACGGCATTCTTGAGGTTCCGATAAACAGAACCCGATCTTCGGGGCATATTCCTAAAATTTGAATCAAGATAAAATTATCGATCATTGCCTCGGTTCATCTAAATCAACAAGTTCCAGAGTAAATACGTTCACTTGAAATTGCCAATCAAAGTTTCTAGCGAAGTTGAAAATATACACACCTTTGATGATCTTTACTAAATCCTTCTTCAATCGTTTAGGGTCCGTTTTGTCGGTTTTAGGTATTTTCTTTACGAATGGCTTCTCCGCGTCATCCATCCAAATCACAGAAGGCTGTAGCAGTCTTGAGACTTTCATCACCAAATGTATTAACATAATAAGGCCTGACTTCCCTGGATACTTTCCCACTATGTTCGCTGGTGTTAGGTCAAAAAGAGTCGCTCCAGTTTCACTGCTTATCGCATGTACCAGCATTTTCTTGCCACTACCTGATGGACCTGCATATAAAATGAAATTTTTTAAAGGGCTTCATTTTTACATCGGCTGGTAATAATTAAACAGACGGTGTTATATGCGCATTGACAGATGTACAACTTCGTTCAGTATTTACTTATTGGAAACAAAAATGTTACATTTAAGAAACAAATGGCAAGCTAAATGAATAATGCATTCTTCCCAAGCTAACCGTTGAGGAAAACAGAGACATAAAAAACCTACATATTTGTAGTAAACTAAAGAGAAAAAAGAAGTTCACAAATTATAATAAGTCAAAACATGTGCTTATTTTACTTTGAATAAAGACACGTACTCACATACAAACGTACGTTTGGTGGTAAATAAAACTTCTAACCTGTTATAAGCACAGAACGAACTAAGGGAGCATTAGTTCGCACATGTTCGGATCCTAAAGGCAATATACAATATTCTTTTATCAACTGGCGAACATCACCCAAGCAAGGTGACGGTTCACGACCCACACTTCTCCATTCGTGAGCCACGAAACTCTTTTCCCCAATAAAATCATCAATATTAACGATTGGGTAAGGACGTATGATACCGTTAGTAACCAACTCCTCAAAAAGCGATTCTGTTGATCTGTCTGGTGTCAAATCCTTCTCCTTTCTTTTTTTACTTTTCTTACCCCCTCTTCGAACCTACAACGTTACGTATAATGATGTTAACATAATACTATAATGTAGGTGTAGAAACGAAAGCATTGATATAAATCATTTACCTTTTTCTGCGGTTTTTTTGCTTTCTTACCCTTATGTGCTCTGTCCTTATCAAAAGCTGCCTGTAATAATTCTAGTTCACTCCTCATCGTCTCATCTACAACATTTCTAATTTCTTGTTCTATTTTAATCATTTTTTCTCTTTCTATCATATCTTTGTAATAACGCTCATGAGGATTATCGATATCATCTTTAAATTTCCAAATGTCTTCGTACCTACAAATATGACATTCATATAATATGCAGGATCAGTAGTTAACACTTTATTTAATCTTTGAAATGATAGGACCTTCTGTACATAATACATGCACATAAGGATACACATTATGATAAAACGCATTAATACACGCAGAATACCTACTCTTCATTAGCGTTTATTACATCCTGTAAGAAAGCGGAAGTTGCACATTTGTATACTTGTAAGTCTTCGATTTCTTCTTTAGCTTTATTATCTTCAGCTTTACTGTTCTTTTTATCTTTACTTTCTTTACTTCGCTTAGATTCTTTTGACGAAACTGGTGACGATTTGCTTAAATCACTGTCAGCTCCAGTTCCTGTAAAATGTTGTGTTATATTAGTATTCTATAATACTCTATTGATCACGCTAAGTGACTACATTGTTTATATAGTTCTATGTAATTTTTATAGCTTACTATTCTTCATGTTAAATATTTTCTTGAATCAAAGTCAAGGGTACAATTTAATATAACACACAAATTATTAGTTTGAAATACATTGTGGTGTAATATTTATTTCGTTATAAGTTAGAAGTACACCTTGTCTACTAAACATGGCTCTGCTTCCACCACCCTCTTCTGAAGGAAACTCTGGAAGCCTGTTCGTTCGTTCATAATATTCCGAAATCCATCTTCTTAGCTCATCACTAATACGTTCATTGATTTTAGCTCCCTGTTGTTCACGAATATGTTGTTCTATATCAACGAGGGCCTCTTCATATTCCGTTTGCCTTTTCTTTTGAAGCTCGCGACGAATTTCTTTTACCTTTAAAATGTTAAATTGCATTTAACCATCCGTTTCTATGATTCGGTAAATTGAATACTGAAAATAATGTTGTAAAATTGACTACGGTTAATGTAAACTTAGACTCAAAAGTAAACATGAAACGGAATTTACACAAAAAAAATGCTAAATAACTTGGACTTCAGACCTCGCCAAAAATGCCATCGTTGTTTAACGATGCCAAGTGTAAAAAATATGAACTCGATTAAAAAAGTACACTTTCCTTTATACATATTTACAATTCTTCCAACAGTACATAGACCGGTTTCTATTTCGGATTTAAAACAAGAATCAATTCTAATTAAGGCGCGTCAAGGTACCAGTATTTTTACCTCTTCAGCCCTTTTAACTTCTTTTGATTCTGCATACGGAGCCAGTTCCATGCCAATCAGAAGCTGTTCCTGTCGTTTTCTTCTCCTTGTTGCTCGCCTTGCAATGAACCCTCGCCATACCCGTTGGATAGCAGTGGCCGCTGTAGCTGACATTTCTCCTTTCTGATCTCTACCTTTCTCTTTAAGAAGCCGAATTTCCTTCATAAACTGTCCTCTAGTAAAAACAAAAATATGTTTTCGTGCGCATAAACATTTATGTTATGTAGAATACGATAAATTAATGTTATTAAATATTTTTATTAAAGGCAATGTACTATAAAAATTAAAAATAAAGTAATCAGAAATTTGACATGGACACCACAAATCCCTTCCATTTTTACTTGCGACATTATTGCTGTCTACTTCGTTCCAAAAATTTATTTCTTTTTCCTCTAAATATTTCATCTGTTTACTTCAGATTTTCTTTTCGCCGACTTTTTAAATGCAAAGTGATTAATTTCTTGAGCAATTTGTTTATGGAGTTTGATTAAGCGCCACGGATTTACTAAAAATCTTCGCAAGACAAAATAGGTATATTTTTTATTCCGCAAAAGGATTGGATAGCAAATGTTTGAGGGATTATGTGCTCGGATCCTTAATCTACAAGAAGTACTACAGCGAATCTAAATGGATTATATTAATTCGCAAATTGAGATGGATACAAATTAAATGTTTATACGTTAATACATCAACCGAGTTTCTGTTACGAGTGCAAATGTTACTTAACTATTAACTATATAACATATAACATGGGCCTGACATGATAACATGATAACATGATATTATGGGCCTCTGTGATTAGGCCCATAATATCATGGGCCTAATCACAGAGGCACCTGATTCCAAATTAAGGAGAGCCTGTACTTTAGTTGCCAGATAGCTGATATGTAGGTACATAAATACGTTTAAACGCAATACATAAATACCTATCTTGAAACAAAAAAATATTCATGTCAATCATACAAATATTTGACAAGAGCGAAAATTAAACCCAGAAACTTCAAAACAGCAGACAGATTCTTTAATACTTGGTACCAAACCCCTTATTATTTACTGCCAATACTACATACCTACATAAAAGTTGCAGTACCTATTAACTCCAAAGTTGTCACATAAGAGCTGGAATAATTTTTAGGTTAGGTATACCTCAAGCGTCCTTGTCTGGCTCTTTCGTGGCTCTGTATGATTATGACGGCTTGCTGCTCTGTCAGCACTAAGGCTTTAGGCTTAGGTGGCTCGTGTCCAAGTTTCCTCAGTGTGTCAGAAATGAATTCACGCCGCTGCTGCACTTCTTCCTCTCTTTCTCTTACGAAAAATTCAGGAACACGCGGTTCGGCTTCGTCAGGTGTAACTTGGAGTTTTTGCAGCGCCTAAGATTTAAAACATTATTAGGCTTTCCAAAATATGGTAATTAGATCTTTTCTAAGAAGCCTCACTACAGTAACATAGATTAAGCTTTATGACCAAGAGAAGAGCGCCATGTCTTCTCCTGGTTTCCATCATCTACGCAAAAATATGTTGATATTATAGCTGTAAGAGCCATTTCATTTAAACAATGAAAAAATTAAATTGAATTATGATAATTTATGGACTTTCAAGATGCATAGTCAAATGTGGAAATATAATTTCAACTAGCTATATTTTTTATGTGATTTATATTGAAAAGAGTACCTACATTACCACAAAGACAAAACAGTGCAGATATATTCGCGTGCGCGACAAATTATAGAATGTACCTCAAATTAATTACCACTAATTATAGAATATACAAAGTATTATACCTCATCATCATCAAACGTGTAATCCGACAGATTCAATTCTACCAAATCATGCTTAATCTCCACCAGTCTTCCCAAGCACGCTTCTAGCAGACGTTTTATAATCAAGCGCTTTTGAGGCTGCAACATCTGATCGTACACCAGATCTAGCCTCGCTAAGAGAACTGTATACCTAATACGTAGTTCAGATAACAGCGGTTGGAAGGTGGATCTTTCAGCGCTGCCCGCTTCAAAAACAGCTTCATCTGCTTGAGTAGTCTCGCCTATTAGTTCAGAGGTCTCGCAAATTAGATCGTTATATGTTTTGTTTGCCATCTCTTGTTTAAAAATATTTATACGTTAGTAATTATTTCATTAATTCATATAATAATCTACTGCGTAATATATTATCACTATGACGATACTTCTATTGGCAATTATAATTAATCATTTTTAATGAAAAACAATTTTCAATCACTAAACACAGGACTGGATGGAAAATAAAAATAATCCGTATTTAAAAAATCTTAGTCTTAAAATTTTAAAGTAATGCAACACTAATTCGGTACAAACTATTCACGGAACGCGTATTATTTTCACTCTCGTGTGTATTCCACGTACACAGTATTACCGTTGTAACAATTCTTACTTATAATCCAACGAAACACGCGAAGGTTTATCGAACAAACAGCCGGTCACTGAGCACCGGTTGCTATCACATTGTTACACTCGGATTAACATTGTTATTTTTGTTATTGTTAACTCACAGCAACTGTGGGACGCCCGGTCTGGTAATTTATACACATATCTGACATTTTTATTTCAGTAATTCTTTTCAAATTATCCATTCTGTACCTGTATCCGTTTATATTTACCGCGGCATGTTATCACGGGTTAGATATTTGTAATTAATTATCCTTTACCATCAGTGATATAGTTATCTATGTATGTGAGTATGTATCAAAAAAGCAATGATAGCCTTGTGTTTTAGAATTCTGTCACCCATCACGGTATCATCCTTTACACCCTGGCATGCACCTGTGATTTATTACTTACGTTTGACAAGTTAAAATTCAAATATCACTCGCTATAGCAGTGATGGAAAACATTGTGAGGTAACCTGCACACCTCATATGTAATAAAAAATGTAATGTTTTATGAGGTGTTGCGAAGTAATAAGAATCCGCACTTTCTCATCGTAGACTATGGCATTGGTACATTAAGAGACACCCAACTTACAAGTATATTTATATCCTATAATTTTATTCAGTAATCGCTTAATATTCTCAAGCAGTGCCTTGCCCGTGATAAGGAGATTGCTATGAGCTTACTTTGTACTGTCCATATCAAGTAATTACTGCACAAAGATCTCGTTGTGTATCGAAGTAATGACCGGTTAAGTAAAGGTAGGTACGGCGGGCAGGATACCTGTTTATTGGAGTTAATAGTAATGGGTTTACTAGATTATGATATGTTTACTAATTGAAGTGGATAAAGCTGATACAAGATCTAGAATGTTTTCCGAGAATACTCGTACTTAAGTAATACTTTGTGCTATATTTTCGAGGGTTAAAATATATTATGAGGTTGGCGAGCAACTAAAAGGTCGGTGTTAATTGAGTACATTGTGTACAATGATATGCCTGGTATTTTCTCTTATTAAAAATAAAGACATACGTACGAGTATGTAGCTTATTACTGGATATAGGTATGACTGATAAAGGATTTAATTGTTGATGATTATTACATGATTGGAACTATCTTAGTAAGTCTGTTTCCAATTTAATTAACAGTCGTTTAACAAAATGTGGATAATTATTATTACTGTACCATCACGGCAGGTCTCTAACGAGGTAGGCAGAGTGAACTAACGTTGTCTGTGTCCGTACCGACCTGGCGTCCTTCTACATTCATTACTAAAAAATGAATCGTGAACCTTTGAAATTACGTTAAAAAACTATTTACAGAGTAATCAGGCTTCTTTTAACCAACGCCGGTACTACTTATATCTACGAGTATATGCTTGGTAGGCTTAAAAAAATAATTGAGGATCCACGTAGGTACTGTACACAGCAAAAAACCTCATTTCACGACGCGCTATGAAATAATAGGGTATGAAGTACAACCCGTAAACATGTGTGAGATACAAGCAAACAGGTTAGCTCGTTCCCATGTGATTTTTTATATATACCGCTGTAGCCGCACAGATTCAGGGGTTGTAAACATTTGTATCGAATACTTCTTTTAACCGTTCCAATATTATGTCAACGGGTAATGATAAACGGGTAAAAATGGTAAAGGACACATAATATTTTTTCAAGTCTTCTGTTTGTCCACTTCTATACACAGGTCTGTCACAGTGAGAGAATCTCAGAAATATACATTCTGAAGATGTTATCTGATATATAGGTGTTATATCGTATGTATATATACATATATGTTTATCATCTGTCCGGTTACCATAACACAAGCATTACATTGCCTAATTTGGAATCAGCCGTGCATGGAATTGTCCCCCGTCATTATCATTATTGTAACTTATTTATTCCTTTGTAATTTTTTTTTTTGTATTATTTTTAGTTTTATTTTGATGTTTCTTTGTCATAATTGCATATTTTTCTTGGGGCAGACAAAAGCCCGCGAACAAATGTATTTTCTTGTTTCTTTCTTTTCAAATGTTTAGAACCCCTGTCAGTGGTACACGTGGTTGCAAAAAGTCCACAATGCGCTATTAAGTCGCGCGCTCGTTACGTACAAACAAAGCCGGCGCGCCACCTATCTGATATCGAGGGAAATAGAGTTTATGGATGGCGTAAACAGAGACACATTAAAAATATCCGTGCTATCGCCATCTTCGTCGTTCTCCCAATATTGAGGATTTGATCTTATTACGTAATTCTCTTCCATTGGTTCCGATTGTAAAGCATAGATTGCTTATACAGACTTTCTCCAACCTTTTATTTAATTGGATTCGACTAAATTAATAAAATAAAATAACTTAGCGTACGGAACTCACGAATACACATTCTATTTAGTTTTTCTTTTTTTGAAAAACACACATATCTCCTCTTTAAACCAAGCTCAGGAGACCGGGTAAGGATATAATCTAGATCTATAGCAGTGCTCCCCAAACTATTTTTTTTTTAATTGACTTATTTAATTCACGTATAGCTAAAATATAATCACTTCTTATGGATTCCCAAATTTTTTGGCTATTCATATATTCTTTTTATTACCTTTCTTCTCGTCACCTACCTCTTCGGGTTTAAGACAACTCTGGGTATCACTGATCTAGAATAATAAGGCTAGAATATCCATGAATATTATTTCTCCATAAGCATTTATTTTTTAATCTGTAGGTTTACTGTAATCGCAGTTAATCTCCAGCCACATCCAGTCATTCTGTAACTTTGCAATCGCAATGCTTAACCTTAATGGCGGACGCGTAGACGCCTTGTAAATATACTCGTTAGCATTTATTCACATAATGACTTTATTATGGACAGCAATCGGCGGTTAATGGTTTACGGCCAACGACCATTCAGCCAACGGCGTAGTCGCCTCTGGCCTAATTTGTAGTCTAGCAAAACATATCTATAATTTACTTACTCGTATTACCATCTACATATATCTATACTAATGTTATAAAGCTGAAGCTTGTTTGGTTGAACGCGCTAATCTCAGGAACAACTGGTTCGAATTGAACAATTGTTTTTGTGTTGAATAGTCCATTTCTTGCTATATAACATTACGTTATAACAAATAGGAGTGGAGCAGCAATGACAAATTGCAAAAACGGGACAATACTGATTTCCACGTGAACGAAGCCGCGGGTACAGCTAGTCTGTTATATTACTTGTTAAATTGTTGAACAGTTTCAAAGATTTTTGCAAATTTCTATTGCGTTTGCTTAAGAATATTCATCGCGTGAATTCGTTTATAAATTGTTGTGAATCTTTGAACTTTTCATTTAATTTTATAATTTTACTTTGATTGCTACCCAGTGACATTTGTACAACGTTAGAGATATTTTTGCTACCACGATTTTGATATTCAAATGCCTTATTTATCATATATATCAGACTATTTTCTGTTCTGATTGTGGGTCATCCGAAATATATTAAATTTGATACATAAAATATGGTTTTCGCGCATAATAGCTTCTTGGAAATGTAGTAAACCATGCGTAACGTTGTTTGTTTTGCATTTAAAAAAAGCAGGAGTAATTTTTAAACATATACAAGAGAAAAAGATTAAACGCGATGTTGCTTAATCTACGCGCCAGTACTTATAGCCCTAAAATGACGCTCTCAAATGCACCCTTCAAATATGAAGACACTGTGCAT
>DWGJ01003895.1:0-12525 GCA_018246895.1 Aspitha aspitha aspitha | reverse complement strand
ATAGCGACAGCTAGCCGGCGAGCACTCCGGGAAGCGGTGAACTTGTCGACTCACCCCGCATTTGGGCGGGGTGCTTCTACACCGCGGGGCCGTTGCCTCGTGAGAACTGCCCGGGTAAGGAGGAAATCCTCGAGGTCCGAATTCCCCACGCGCGCCATCAGTGCTGACGCGTAGGATGAACTAGTAGTAGTAGCAATGTTTTCCCCACATCACTTTTACTAATCGTCAAGGTTATTGAGTATTGTATACCTGAATGAAAGTAATACAAATATATTCAAAATTAAGAAATAATGTATGTGTGCGAGCGTGTGACTTCCAAGGTAGATATATGTATATTACTTGGAAAACCAAAGGATCTAGTGTCAAGTGAAATAAAAACATAACTCTGCTTCGAAGGGTACTTCGCAGGCGCCACTGATTGATGACTTTGGGTTTTTCGACGACAGTATCTTCGGCACAACATGGGGTGATAAATTGAATGGTCTGTAATAAAAACAAATTGTTGAATCTGATAACTCAATCATTTGTTCTCTCGAATTGGTTTCATTTGATAAACTGATTAATGCCTTGCCAATGTTTGTCATTTATGATCACATGAAAACAGTGAAAATTGAATTAACTCCGTACGTTTTCATCAAAACATGTAATAATACATATTATTAATTTGATCGGAAGTTTAAATAGAGCACACTACATATATTATTGCAAAACTGAAAAATAAGGCTCTAAATTGTAACAAATAAAGTTTAGTAGACACATAATTATTATAACATAATCAATTTAGATTGCGATAATCGTTGAACTGAAACACACATCTTTAAACTGGAATATAAAAAGAGCAGTAATTTTTTAACATGGAGCGGTAATGGATTGAAGTTAAGTGTAAATCGGCATCGCCTCGATTTGTTTGGCTTAAAGCAATGTCCAAAAACGTTGCAATACAATTGGAGAAGGCAGAGACAGTAATGGCGACACTGACAAATAGTTGCTGGCGCTTGGCGCACCGCATGTGACTGCATGGCAAGATTACATAATACCTAGTGCCTACATAAATCTCTTTTCAAACACTGTATTTATTTATTTCACTAAATTCCACTAAAAATATACGAAGTTCTTGTGAAAACGTTGTTTGACTTTAAATATGAAAAGATCTAGGGAAACTATCACCTAAGCTACTTGGGGTTTTATCAATTCTGAATCTCACATAACTCTTGAAAATTTACAAAATTTCAAAATTTTTTGGCAATTAATAAAGACTGGGATAGGAAAATACCATTTGACAGCTTTTTCACTTAATAGATAGCTTATGATGTGCCCTGCTAGTGTGGTAGATGCTCATTTTCAACAAAGATATGGACTACTAGAATAACTTAAAATACAGTAAGTAGGTTACAAGTTTTTTAACACAAAGAAAAACTGATCTTCACAAGGAATATATTTAAGTGCTATACCAGATAGTTCTATAATAATTTTATATATTTATAGAATTTCCCGACTTTAGTCTCATTTACACTACAATTGAGCTCAAGCAATTCGTACGCACATTTTTACCCTATTTCCATTACAAATGAACGCCAGTCGAATAATTACGGCTAGAAGCAGAGCAACTGCTTATTAATGTCGTACGGCCGGACAATGGCCAATAAATAAGAGGATTAGGACACACCAACCAGTTATCCAATGCAACCTACAAACCATTGACGACTTTATATTTTTTTATACTAGGACCATTCACACAACTGACACAGTGATAGATTGTTGCATTGCAAAAATATGGGATATTTTCCCCGTTAACCGCGTAATGCTACGCTCTCCTAGAGAGTGATGAATTTAAAAGTGTGTATCTAATATTTCACACTAAATGTTATTTGCCCCCTTTAAGATCAATTGTGGCATAGGTGCGGAAAACTCAAAAACACATACACAAGCGATGACACCCTAAGTTCACTTATTTTGGGTGTTTTTCAGATATTTGCTTAACAAAGAACCGACGCAAAATGGCCTGTCAAAGCCAGAATCAGAAATTTACTTGAACCTAGAATGACCTATTGTATTTCGTTCACACTTGCTCGAACAATATTAATAGGTTACCATGGTATCGGAAACAAAAACATGCGAACGGAACAATATATATTGAAAATGTTTGATATATTGCTTTTGCATTTAAGTTTATATTTTCGCAAATCGTTCACATTTGTTCCAATAACAGCAATATCTATTTGGGATGGAGCTATTATTTCTGGCCACAGAACAAATCAAACACGCGTAGAAAACATTTGTCAATTCTCATGACGAATAGATACTATTTCGCGAAATAAGGGAACCGTTTGTGTAAGAATTACATTACAGGCACTTCGCTCCACCTTGGGCTCCGATGGGTCTACGCGTTTATCTCTGTCGTGATAGGGAATTGTTTGTAAACCAAGTTATGTGCCAAGGAAAAAGATAATCTGGTTTACATGAAACGTAACAAATTGTTTGTTTGTTGTCATCTGTGCTTGCTCTGCAGCCCATAAACAACAACATAGTGACAATAAAATCATATATTGTCCATTTGAGACTTAAGAGTCAAGTTATGCATGCTCGTTGCACCACTGTGAAGGTAAACGGGAAATTAAATTCCTCTTGAGGACCTTTTCTTTCCTGTTCTATTTTATCGATATGAGGTTACATTTTTATTGTCTGTTTCATTCCTCTGCTGCGCATAGGACCCCATTAATGAGGTCCATAGTGCACTTTCCTCAACTTGCCACATTCTGCTTCTGCCTGCAGCCTTTTGAAGATCCTGATCCAATCTAACCAGAAGTTGACCAACGCTATCTTTACGATGACATGCTCGTACTTTCATGGTAGTTGATAAGTACTACATATAACCGGATATGAATTCAGAACAAACAAAAACATATCTCCCGAGCGCGGGCGTTCTACCTACTACTATCAATCACGGCGTTTTCCAGACATTATCTGTGTCACATGTAGGAAAGAGAAACACTAAGAGTCATTCTAGAGATAAAAATAAGCTGTTCATTTTTAATAATATGCATGGACATCTAAATTATCCATCATCCAATTAAACCAAATATCCCCCATATTTCAAATCTCGTAATAAAACATTCTTCGTTTTTTCGCCGCTGTGAATTGCTTCGGCAAGATCAACACTGATTAAATGTTATTCTTAGCGCAATCTACATACTTTTTACGTATAATTAAGAAACTCTCAATATTAGCAGAAGAGACGAAAGAAATTTGTCACGACCGTAGTCATTTGAAATAATTAGTTTTTACATACATACGCGTATCTACATATGTAAGTCACTTCAAAAATACTCACAACTATTGAGCGCTTAATATGTATATTAGGTACCATAATAACTTAACAGTTATTCGAAAAAAAGCGTTACTTACGTATCAAAATATTTAATTTTTACAGTCCGTGATTTCCAATCGAATCCGATAGACATATAGCTACATACATGCAATATACATATACCTATAAGTTATAGCATGTAACTGTGAACGTGTAACATATCCAACTATATTAAATATTAACGGATCGCTTCCCAATCAAACCGAAACTTACATGTGATTACTTCATACCATCATAATAGTTGCAAAAACTTATATAAATGTATGTTATTCTTGTGTATTGTACTTTTTATAAGCCTTTCGACCTGCTTCATTCACCACCCATTTGTCTTTAGAAATTAGCTATAATGTGCGAAAATTCTTCATAATACTTATGAGACAAACAAAAATATGCATCTACGAATATGCAGTTTATCTTGCCGGTCCACGTGTACACCGACTTCTGATAGGATCAGCCCTCTTAAAAGTCAGTTGCAGATATCCATCGGCGGCAGCGGCCACTTGTGACTGCTCCCTGCTCGTTCGCTACTATCTTCAAATTACACAAAAATCGCTTAACGCGCCTATAGAAGTTTTCACTATAAAAATTTTCTGAAATGAAGTAATGTCGACTACCTACAAGTACATGTACTCGTACATAGTGGAGGACAAGTGTCAAATATCACCTACACGGCGCAAAGAAAAAAGGACTATTAGATACTTGTGAACCAACAAGCATTTACTGGTACACAAAAATTCTTATATTGTAACTAAAGTGCAGTGTGTCCATTTTTGTTCTATATTAGACAATCATCAGTTTCATTGCAGCTCCATCCTTTACATGCGCACAGGTCTCCCATTGGGACTAAGGCTGTCGGAATAATGGAAAAATGCAAAAGCGTGCTTGTGGTTTTCGCAGATGGTGTAGAGATTAACACCATGGGGTTTAAGCGGGTTGCAATCCGGAATAACCACCCATCGCCTCCGCGACGGAAGGAGCATCATTGAGGAATTTCTCCGAGTAAAAAGCCTCGTGTCATAGTCATCAGCCATTATTTGGAATTTATTGTTTTATAACTGTCATATTTGATAAAATATAAATAAATAGATTTAAAAATGACAGTCCTGTAGAAGTGCACCTCCTTTATCGTATTTTAAACGGCGTCAATCGATGTAGTTTATCTGAAATGGTTAGTGTGAAGGGAGAAGTTATTTTCGGTTAAATATAATTTCCATATTAATCCTTCGTAGCTGTGTCTAATTTGGTATAAATATGGATACTCACAAATGTGTATGTCGGGTTTTCACAACAGTAGGTTATTTACAATGCCTGTCACACCGCATCAACTCATCTGCCTTTCACAGACAGGCAGAGCGCGAGGTCGCGGGCCCACAAATTTCCGACCCCGAAAGTTAAACGTGAACGTTGCGTGAAACTGCCGCGAACAAACAATTCAAATAAAAATGAATAATTGTGAAATGAAAAATTTTGTATACCGAAAAGTCTAAAACGAAGAATATATATATGTCGCATCCGTGGTCATGAGTACAGTCTTTACATTGATAAAACATCAACAATGACGTGATTAGAGCTTAGGTAGAGGGACGGACACTATAAAAGCCGTGCTCTCGTGGTTGTCGGGAATCAGTATTACTGTGAAGTTCAATGAATCATTATTATTGTGGAGTTCATTTCGTCGTTATTATTGCGTGCCTCTGTTATTCTAAAGTGATTTCTTTGTTATTATTCATGTCTCAGTGATTCCGTTGGTATTATTTAATGTCAGTTGGTTAAAAAAAGTGTACTTAGTCTGTTTCTCCGCTTCATCCATCCTGACGCCCACAATAATTAATCGAGAATATTACGATGACGCCGACATATATATTTTCCACGTCACACTAAGTTGCATGGAGCCGACTATATATAAGTAGTCTATATCATAACTACAAAGTCATTCACACGTCATAAAATAGA
Organism: Aspitha aspitha aspitha; assembly: GCA_018246895.1. Lineage (NCBI taxonomy): Eukaryota > Metazoa > Arthropoda > Insecta > Lepidoptera > Hesperiidae > Aspitha > Aspitha aspitha. Next base: position 7,205 of record DWGJ01003895.1, on the reverse strand, counting down.
TTAAATTCCCTAGTTGCAGAATATTCTAATGTAGGAATGCCAAATCTTAAACGTTCGATCACATTCACAACATAATAAGAAAGCTTTCGATGTTTTTGGAAATTAATAAAATACTTCCGGTAGTTCTGTTAGATTACATTCTGGACATTTAAAAGAGACGATATTAATTACAACGATAAATGGTTCGTTATTTCGTTTTTGTTATATAACTTTTGTAATTATAGCAAAATACCTTAGAAACGTGACGTTGATTTTTCTCGCGGGGGTTCTCTTCAATCGCCCTCCCGACCTCGAAGTTAACGTTTACTCGTAAATCAGTCGTCCTCACTGCCCTTAATATTCCCCTCTCGACCATATAAATACCGCTAGAGTAACCCCACTACGGTAATATGCCTTTGACTTTGTAGAAACGTGTTATTCTTAATGCATATTGAAATAAATGGATTGCAAAAATTAAATAAATTCAATATGTATTTTATGACAGATCTCGCATTTCTTACGATACGTTACCCACATCACACGGGTTCTCTATATACGCCTATTGCAATGAAATCCATGTTATTGCGTAACGTTTATACGAGTACCTCACCACAACGACTGCCCGACTTCTAATAGGATCAGTCCTGTTAGGGGTCGGTTGCAGATGTCCATGGGCGGCAGCGGCCACTTGTGAGTACTGCTTGCTCGTTTGCTACTCTCTTCAAGTAAAAAAAATGTAATAAGTAGTAGTATTCGGTCTACGAGGACTGGCTGTATCTATAAAACGTAATTCTCCCGCCCCAATAAGATAACATCAAACTTTGCCGCCTATTTCACAGATTTGACAAAACAAGTCTTGTAGAGAAATATTATTTTCTTTGTGGGTTGTACCATCTGTACGAAACCCAACCCGTACTTTTTAATTAAATTCCTGGTAATCTACAATACCATTTTGAAACGTAAAAATTGCTAACACAGAATAAAATCGCCAATATACCAGCAATTTCTGTAAGTATAAAACATGCAATAAATAAAAATCATTTTCCTGGGCGGGCAGCAATAGCCCCGGGTCGCGGCACCGTACTCCCGCCGAGTTCATAAATCAAACTAATTTTCTCTCCAACAAAAATAAATACCGTCTCACTAACGACACAGCGATAAAATTTCTCTCAAGTTGATACGGCTCTGTAACTCCTTTAACGAGTTGTAATATTTCCATTAAAATCGCGTCGTTAGAAAGGAATTTCCAAATTTCTTCTCGTTTTAGGCCCCCTTCAACGTCCTCCTGGCGTCCGTCGATATTACGCTTATAGTCATTTTAGTTTATGGACATACATATTCGATTGATTGTTTTACCGCCGGCAGGATATGCTTTTCACGCTAGATTCAAATTCCCGTGAACGTTTCTGCCCTTCAAAGGGCACGTGGCGCAATCAGTCTCGATTGTTATCGCCGAGTACCGATCGTGAAACACTGTCAGTAGCCTTCAGGGCGGGCTTAAATAAATCAAACGAACTGGATAATTAATATCTATTTATCTTGAGGCAAAACAATAAAAAATTATATTTCTAAATTTAAATTTAGAACCAAGGCCCACGAAAGTTACGCTATTGGAATTGGAATATTATAAAATGTATTTTCATAATATTGAATGAGTATAAAGAACAATGTATTAAAAAATATTCAAAGTTAAACGTACGTTTTTTGACTAATTTTGTAAAAAATCCAGTTTAATTTCTCAGATTGGACCGATTTTACAGTTTAACAGATAGTTTTAGCCCAATAATAAGTTAAAAATCTTGTATTGTATTGTACATAGTACGGGATTTCTTCGCGAACGTAAAAAAGGCAGGTGAATGAACCCGTAAACTATTCGGCCAGGGCAGTACCAACGCTACATTTATGTCTACCGTGAAGCAATTCCTATTAAAATAATTTAGGATGGAACTAGGGTTAGGATGCAATTTAACTGTACCTATTCTAGATCTGTAAGTACTCTTATTTCTTCGTCATCGTCCAATCAAGTTGCGATAATTGTAAAGATGATGTTATAATTAATTCTAATTTATGAAATGTAAAAACTTGATTTTTAATATCCTGTGTCAGTAGGCGCTAAAACGTTAACGTATAATTTCATAGACCTACATGAGTCCATTAATTCATTTACGTGTAGGGAATAGGTAAACAAACACTTCAACAATACACAGTAAACAAGGACTTCGCCAATAAACAAGCCTAACTTCTGGGTAAAGGGGTCACATCACAATCTCTGACGTATGAGCTATGAATTGTTTATACAATACTCCAAATATATCTCTACCCTAAAACTATAACAGATTTGCCAAACAGGGAAATTGAACATCGCAGCCATTTGCATATCTTTCGCGATAAAGAAACTCCAGCTCTTTTCCATCTATGAGGTGGTATCATCAATTGGGGCCAACCACGAAGGCCACAGGATCTTGGCCGATTTGGTATTTCTCCGTCGCTCTCACAGTGGCACCGTATCCACGACGGACTTCCTCTTGCTGCAAATAACATTATATATCTTAACAAAATTAATTAGAAACCAGCAATATAAATATAACGAGTAAGAAAAGAAACCAATAAAGCAAATTAAAATAAACGCACAAAGAGCTAGTTTTCGATAAACTCAAAATTGCGTATCAGATATCGACAACCAATCGTAAGTATGAAACGTACCGTTAACTGCTGGACGTACCTACATACCTAAATGTGGTCTCACTGATTAATGTTTCGCTCGCCTCGATTTACCGCGCGCGGTTCAGATGGCCAAATTAGCCGTCGATGCTGAAGCCATAAATTTTCCGAAGCGTCTCCTAAATCGAGAGTTTAAAGCCTACATTTCCAACACCCTAATAATAAATTCAGTCACTGACGTAACTGCACTCAGTTGATTAGAGCACTTCCATATGGATTAGAGGGTGCGCCATAATATAGAAAGACGTTCAATAAGAATTTATGACATATAAAATAAACAATATTTATCACTTAGCCTAATCTTTCATCAATATCTTTCATCAGACATTAAGACATCAAAATATTCATATATTAGTAAAGAATAACCTCGTTTTTCCATATAATAGTGTAATTTACTGTCAGGTAATCACTTTTTGTATATTTTTGTATCTAATTATCTGCCTTACCGTGGAATCAATTTATTCGAACTGTCGGTTACTAAAGAAATTCTGCACCAAATTTGGTCAAATTATGCGCCAATTAGGGACGAACGCAGTAAATTAGGAGTTCAGGTTGTTTTGTGAAAATGGTCCGTTTGCTCTTGACAGAGCCCACGGCGGCACTGCCTCTGGCTTATTTGAATATCAATAAATGACTCACAACGTTATAAGCGCAGAATTCTAATTAAAACTAGTCAAGTCTCGAACATCACATCAAAGAGGATTATCAAACAGGTACATGTATACACTGAGGAATATGACTAGCAATAATAAGATATTAATCAACAAGAAACAACAACAAAAGAGACCCGAGAAGAAACACTGAGCTCTCTGGAATACATTTTGTTTTTTAACTATGACCCATGTCCAACATGGGTCATAGTTAAAAAACAAATTTGAGGACTTCATACACCTCAAAAAGTATTATATATTGTATAACAACATTAAGGTATGCAAATTACCTAACGATGCTTTCCTTTGATTGATATGTAGATATCTTTTTATGTTATGTAATTAGATCAACTAAGTCTAAAGTAAAACTGCTATTAGCAGAATAATTTCAAATAATTCACACATTAATGAATATAAAAATTTATGGTTGTCTTTAATGTACTGATAACGGAAACAAAAGACTCTAAAAGTGTCTATACTTTTGTTTACTTCTTATCAACATTTTAAAATATTCATTGTTCTTGAAAGAGTCCAAAACAGTAACTTGGAGGCTAACAAAACTTTGCCGTATCTACTCAGATAATGTAAAAGTTCTTTATAAAGAAACGAGCCTATAAAAACTAGGTTACAGTTGATCAATAAAAATTTTGATCTTATTTTCTAAGGTTACTTGTGCACCATTTTATGAAGTATATGTATATTGAAAGGGCAATAATCCCTTTTAATATTTTTGTCAGATATCAAACTCTTCGTTCATCGAATCAACAAGGGCTATGTAGTTCATATTTGCACATGTTTATTAAATAATTAACATTGTAACACACTCTTCGGGGACGGATCATTTGTTACATGGTGACGTCGCTGGCATCCCGTAACATAATCTTTCTCGTGAACGGGAGAAGTGGACTTCGAAGACGCGCTTTGCTGCGATGAATATGAGAGGAACGCCAGGTCTAGAGTATCAATGAATAATAAATTTACATTCACAATTATTTTTAACTTTGTGAAAATATGGGTCCAAAACCTTTATCTACCTAGTGACCTATAAAAATGCACGCAATTCGATAAAACGGCGACATCATCCACAAATGTCCGCATGAGTAGATGCCTTTTTCTCGTACACACAATTCCACGAATCCTCCACTCTACAATTTATTTTACATCGGGATCTCTTCAACCTTTTTACACAGTAAAAACTCAGTTTCTTGTCGAAATTCACGCTTCGTTTTGTAAATGTAGATTGTAGACCCCTTTTGTAGGAAAACCACGAAAAGAAATAAAAAGAGTCCACCCCAATGCGAAAATGTATAAAATCCGAAGTGTCGGATAAGCAGATGCTTGAACTATAAGATCCCCTAGCAAGAACTTTTATTTACATTTCTCACTATTTTCCAGAGCTAAACGTAAAACTTTATAAAAGTAGGTCTTAGAGAGCCTGTCGTTATAAAGGACATAACAGTTTATTTGCAAAGTAGTTATCCTAAGATAACGTTTTGATTTCATAGGAATTAAAATATGAAAAATGAACTATGCTAAACATATCGCAATATCCAGCAATAGATCCAAACAATGTGTTCCTAATAAACCCATATACGTACTCACCCAGTTTTAGTCGCGTTCCAGCCGTAAGCATGAGTTAGCAGCTTGAAAATCAACCAACGTAGTAACAAACCACATTAGTGACCAATGTGTATCGCTAGATTCTAACCTCTAAAATGATATACGATTTAAAATTACACTTCCAGCTGCAGTTCAGCTAAGAATGCCAATGAAATCGTATAATAAATGAGGCATATAAAGCTTGCTAATGAGGGGGGTGTTACAATTCTGTCTGCATCTATAACTCTATCTGTAATCTGTGCCGAGGCGACCCACTTAATGGTGGCCCATTATCTAAATAGCCAATCCGGGCGTTTAATTAAATTTTGCACTTTACTTTCTCAAGTGTTCAAAATGGACATTTGTTAAATCAGTGAGTCCATTGAAGAATTCAGGATTAAAATACTTTACGCCCTCCGACAGCTGTAATAGGTTCGTACTGCTTTCCGGGATCCTGACATTTTAAAGTTCGTACAATTGTATTCTCAAACTATGATTAATTATGCGCTCGAGTATTATCATTGTAAATTACACTTTTCTTTTTTACTTTATGCGTTTATTCTTTTTAACTACATAGTCATCAATCAGGCAACATTCAAGAAGATAGGTACTTTATAAGATTAAACACTTTTTTATTATTTTTCTCTTGTACATATATACGACTACATATGATATTAACTTAAAAAAATGCAACGTAAAGATTTTATTCAATCTTTATGAGAGTATTTAATTTTCTTCGAAATTTACAGCATTCGATAATAGTAAATAAAAATAATAATCTATAATTAAAATATATTAATAACGATTTCGGCACTTTCATTGTCAGATATAGCCGTGAAAAAGCTTTTCATGATAATATCTCAATATTTTTGGTTTTTTTTTGCATGTAATGACTAGACATCTTCTTTTTCCTATTCCAGTTAAAACATATTTTAAGTACCCGCATTCAATGGAACGAAGGAATAGTTTCAATGACCCGCATGGCAGACATATTTTACGGTACGAGTACCACCAGCTACTACCTGCTAACAAAACTTTTCTAAAACTGTCGAAGTTACAACGAAACAATGTATTTGTGTTTCCTGACTCAGCAATTACTTATCTTAAAGAAAGAAGGAACCGATGTGCGCCATTTTATAGATCGATGCCAAATAGAAGTATTAATATTATTACATTGGCTTTGGGCACAATATGTAGCAATTTTATTTGATTAAAATTTTTACAAATTTAATTAAGTCCATATAAATATTTCAGTAATTTGGCAACAACAACTTCTTGTAAACAAATAAATAGCAAATATTTAAAAAGTTCCAACTTACCCACCTCACGAACAGTGTCATCTCAGAAATATGTATCTTAATATGTCCTGTATGCGTCAAGAGAAGAAGAAAATCTTGTAATATTATCAACAAAAGAAATTCTTGAGGCCTAAGAAAGATCCTTCCAATAACACTAAAATCTTACGGAGCCACGGAAGGGTTTGGCAAACAAACGAATGAGAGGACTGTTAGAATTTATTAAGGTCGCTACTGATTTATTTGCCAAACTTATATAATAGATTTTGTCGGAACCAGGCGAGGATTCTGATCACAATAAGCGTTTAGCGTGTGCGTTTGATGTTCGCTGTATTATTCTGATGCTAATGATTCCCTGCCCAGGACAAATATTTGTGTGATGAGCAAATTTGTTTATTTGGTCTGGGTGTAATTAAAATATCTATATTAAGTGTCATATACTATGTGTCTATTGTAATTTCACAGTTATCTGGGCATCATAGTACAGATTCCCCTAGTCCCCTAGTATCAAATTGCCGTATATTGGCCACTCACATAAAACTGCATATATAAATAAACCTAATATCAATATGAACCTAAGCGAAATCCTACTTCCTATAACATGACGTGCGGTATATTTTTCCTATTTCCAACCAACCAATTTCCAGATGAAATCATTCGTTTGAAGCGTAAACGTAATGAATATGGAATGAGATCAAAGGCCGACCTCTTTCAGAATTTAGAATTAGGACAATAATTCGGCCACAGCCATTAATCCTGGTTTCTGCTATCGTCGTAAGCAGACTGAGTTATATAACTGTTCAAATATGTTAGGTACCTACTCTATATTTTATCCAGTTGAATAAATATACTTTAACTCCTTATTAAATTACATATGTAGAGAAATAAACTCAAACTCAAACTCAAATAATGTTTATTCAAAATAGATTCTTATGAATACTTTTTGTACGTCAGAGTGAAA
>DWGJ01003894.1:0-12528 GCA_018246895.1 Aspitha aspitha aspitha | reverse complement strand
CAGCGTACGCAAGTAAAACTCTCAGCAGGCGACATTTTCTACGACCACGCGCCCTCTTCCTACTGTAATCACTCCTCTATCCCTCTTTTTCGCGATAAAAAGTAGCCTATGTTCATTCTCAAGGTCCATTCTATAGCTGAACCAAAATTCATTAAAATCGGTTTAGCGGTTTAGGCGTGAAAGGACAACAGACAGACAGACAGACAGACAAAGTTACAATCGCATTTATAATATTAGTAAGGATTGTTATTCAAGATGATAACTCAGCGGCATTAAGTTATTTTTAACGATTCGATGAACAACGTTTTTAGGTTGCCGATTATATACGAGTATATCAAGTGCTAAGCGCTCTTTATTTTAGGTGAATGACCGTTGCAAGAAAAATTTTAAATCCGACCTCGTGTTTCCGAGGGCACATTACGAAAACACTGTGTTTACTGCACATAAACATGATATACAATGTGAAGTAAGAGATCGATAGTTGTAGATAGAATGAAATGTATAACGTAAGAAAATGGAATAACAAATTAAATGGATACAAATATAAGATTTGGTAATCCTTAGGTTTTGGAATCTCATACAATGGAACCACGTGGTTGAGTATGTAGGAATATTTATTATGCTTACCTAGCAGGAAATTATGACAGACCTACAGACATTTAAGTAAACTCTCTTTACAGCAAATCGTAGGGCTAACGGGAATGATTAAATTTCCATTCTAAGCTCGTTTTTGCTTCGAATTACGTTACTTTCAAAAAGTTTTACTTATTAGAGTACTTATTAGTTTACTTGCTACATTTCATAACTTAATAGCTTTCGCAGCAAAATATTCCACTAACAAAAATGCTAGACATTCAAAGATTTATGGTAGTAATAAAAATATCAAAACGCTTTTTTCAACTGAGTTATTAGAATGAAGTGTGGATTTATGGATTGTTTTTATTTGTTAGCAGCCGTATTTCTTATTAAATCTCGTTTATTTTATTAACTGATAAAAAATATGCTTGTTTAATTTTATAGTACACTAGCTGTACCACGCGCGCGTTGCTATGCCACCAACTAAAATAAATTCATTGGATTGACAGTGGCGCCATCTGTCAAAAATTGGTCGTACCAACTCAGAAACCTTCACGGGCGCAACAACTTTGCTAAAGATCATCACATGATCCAATGATTATGATTATTGTGTTTACGATTCTATAAATGACATACAGACAAACATTAATTTTTATATATTAAGATTTAAAGTGCAATAGTATTTGCCTAATATTGATAGTTAATTTATTGAAACCTTCTTTTGCCGATGCTGTGCGTATCGTACAATTTTTGTAGGTTTAACGGGTTTTAAAAGTTATAGTAAATTGAATATCAGCACCGTAAGTTATTAAGGAAATCCATTAACAAATCAAACTATACTATACAAACTTGGCTAAGCTTGAGAAGAAAACTTAAAGTTTTAACTTCCATCAATCTTACGATAGATATAGTATGGAACAGCATTATCTATATAGTAGAATATCGAGACTTATAATATTTGTTCTAAACAAATATTTGCCTTTTGAATTTTTATCTCCTGATGTATTTCGAATGCAGTGAATGTAAACGAGACAAAACATAACAATGGTTACCATGTTGTTATTAAGCTTCTACGAACAAAGCGGTAGCTAGAATTTAATTATGAAAACAATTCATATGATTACCTATAATGCTATTTGCTATAATTTTTTAATGAATGATAATCATGCTTATTCGATGACAATATTGTGCTAATCACTTAATTAACTGCGCATTTTATTGTGCAAATTACTTATTCGACTTGGAACAATCATATCAAAAATCATAATAAAACATTTTTTGCTACCTAATAGATATCACATTTTGCACTACACAAACAGTAAAAAGTAGGTAGGTATTGTATAATGAGAGAGCTAGATCGTTAAGTATCAAACACTTTATGAGCGAGAGTAGACCGTAACGAATAATGTATATGGAATTAGAGATACATTTTCATAATGAACACTTTCGCCTGATTGATTATATTCTCGTAGTGGATCTAGTAGTTATGGGTACGACTTAAACGTATGTTGATTACGTCTATACTTTATTAAGACTGATTATATTAGCTTGGAGCGAACTTATATCAAGGTACCTTAGTTACACAACGTTCCAATGATTTTGAGGATCCAATCTAACCTAAGACCCTTTTGCAATATCCATGTATTTATTTGATTTATACAAGATCATCTTTGAGCCTTTTCAATGTAGCGAGTCTTTGCTTCGTTAGGCCAATACAGTTGACTAAGGAGCAATTTGTACTCTTTGTTATGACAAAGTCTCCTTATGAGGACGATTGTTCGGCAAAGGTAGCCAATCCTTCAGACGATGTGATTTCGAACGATTTATCATTATGCGTGTGTACTGGATACATAAATGTAATTAGTCCGTTCATCGCAAATGCTTTTTTAAATCTTGTACCACAAGACGGAGCTGCTAATCACACTGTACTGTAGTGCGTTAGGGTCGGTTAAAGATAATAAATGAACAAAAGATTATTTGATTTACACTGCAAGTTTTGGTCACTAGTGTTAATCGTATCATTAATTTGTAAATACCGTTTATTAGGTACGCGATGTACAATACTTTATATATTATAAATATGTATAAAGTATATAAAGATGCATTATAAATGCTTGAAAGTTAGTTACCTACATATTTCTTTAAAACTTGAACAAGTATCTGAAAATATCTGCATGGCACTAACGTCTGTATCCAAGTAAAACATTCACGACGGAATTCTGTTTGTCTACCTTTGATGTGAATGTAGTGAATGCCTGATATGAATTCTGATAGTGTAACTTCCATTCCCCATACAAATGAGTATTCCCGCATCATTAAGAACATAAAAGCGGTGTATTCACTCGAAAACGAATTTTCCGCGTAGAGCTGAAATTCGCATAAATGTTTGTGCTCTGCTTAAACACATTATGTATTCAACGAGAATCAAAATATACATACATATTTAGTCTAAGGAGCGATTTCTACGTTATAGTAACTCGATTCCAGATGCAGCATTTTCGTCTAGAGCTGCAGAAGAGTGAAAATAAACGCAACCATTTTAAAGTTATCTTAACTGTTACCAATTTCTTTGTCGTGTATTTTGAACAGAAAATATTGGTTGGTATTTAGTATATAAAGTAAAAAATATTGAATTCTGTTGTCACGGCAAAAGCCTTTGACTGATTTCAAAAAGAATGTCGGTCAAAGCATGTCCAAAATTTCTGTAAATAGAAACTAAAACATGACGTTATATATGTATGTATGTATGTCTGTTCGGTCGTTACGTTGTTACTGCCAGTCCACGATGCGCCAACAATGTGCGGTGAAGTAAAATACGGGAGAGCGCAGTCCATTTGTACTCGTATTCTGCTGTAGAGGGATTTATCCCAAATATTTTAGCTTTGATATTTTGGTAGAGGTCGCAGTAGGTGAAATCAGCTTTGCAAGGTTCAACAATATTTCACCACATCTTCGCGCGATACAAAACGGTGTGCTATGAAATAAAAATATCTGGGTACATTTTAGATGATGTTTTTGAACGTTTCAATTATTAACTTCTTAATAGTAAACACGTAAATTTCAATTCCTTCAGAAAAGTTTGTGAAATGAGAGTTGTTAAACATTTATTATATTTTGAACGCAGGATAGAATGTAGACCCTAATTACCCTTCAGGTCGAGTCTTAGTAAAGTTTGCCACTTTAAGTTTACACTAAATGAAGTTAGCTTTAGAAAAGCGAAGTAATACAATAATTCTTGAAAGTTATTTAATTAAACCGTTTACACAAATTATGTTAAAAAATAATTACACCCTTAGGGAACGCGAATTTTGCTAAATAAAACATTACTTAAACACTAGCTGGTTTTCGCGTCTTTTCTTGTAAAGTAGTTAGAAAATCTAATACATATTAAATCACCAATTTCCCACGTCCTCCACTTAAATTTAAACGAAATATTTAAATAATCACACATTTTTGCTTCCTTCAAAATTGGTGGATTTTCAAATAAAATTTCATTCCTCAATAAACCCCCTTAGGGGTGGAATATTAAAAATCCGTTCTTGGTGGTTGCCTACTTCATATAAGGAAATCCCTATCCATTGTTTAATGTTTCCCGCTTGAGTATTTTAGGCTCTGGAATAATTAACCAAAAAGTGAGTAAGGAGATGTCTTTTTATATCTATAAATATATTAATCAAATTAAAAAATGTTTACCATTAATTATGGTTGAGTGTTTAATACCATTTAATATTAATCACTTTATATCATATCAATCATCACTGGTTTAATATAATAAAATGAGATGCAAAGTCACACATGTGGACAAAGAACAAAATGAATTCTATAAATTCCTTTATAACAGCACAACACATTGTTTTTATACCCACGTTTCTCTTGAGATCTCAGGTGGTATCGGATAGGTACATGCTGTAAATCCCCTACTATGGTTATTTTTATATTAGGTAGTACATTGATTTTATAGTCATACATTTACGCCTATTTCCCATAAAGATAGACCGAGCCTAAAGATTTTTACCGGTTACGGTTTTGATAACTTCTTTTGACTTTTACCTATGAATATTCTATAGTTACGATAGATATATAAGTAATTTTTCTGTAGGTATACCATCCGTAAAGTTAATTTTTACGCAACTTCCATAACGAGCATTCGCGACGAGACAATGCTGTTCCGCCATCGCTTTATAAATCCTATCTAACATCGTAAAAGTAATGGCGTGACGTAACAATAACACTTCGGTAGGATTGTTATTTAATTCACAATGAAGAGAGAGAGGTTTATGGGAGACTCAAAATCAGGTCTTCTCGAGTAGTTACTATGAAATGAAATCCACAGGTCTGGGCAGTTTGGCTAAAATTTGACCAAGGGCCGATTGGTTTGCACATAAATAAACACATATTAATTATAGAACGCCTTTGGAGATTCACCGCTTAGGAATTGTTAATGTTTTACGAAGAGATAGCGCACGTCGATAACATTGGAAGTTTTAGTCTTATAACTATATGTTAGACGATGAGAGATTGGTCGTGTATGTGCTCCCAGCGCACATGATCATAGTAAAGTTGGCCGTTTTCAGATGTTGTGGTTAAATGTCAAAAACAGATGTCAATCATGTCATATCCTGACTCGATAAATTTTTTCCTCCTTTCAGAATTAAAAGAAACATTTTACTTGGTACTGAGAAGTTATAAACCTCATGTAAGAAATTGAAGGAGTGGGAGACTGTAATTCAAACCACTACGCCATAGCTTATGTACTAAGAATGGTAGGCGGCAATATCGTGATCATAACTTATTAGGTACATCCAGACTTACTTGCAATTGATTCAGTACCGCTTCGCTATGGTCATCAGATTGAATGTTAAATATAGCTTGTCTTCATTGTTGCCATCGAGTATCGTTCGACAATATAACATAGTACTGCTCAATAAAAAGCTATTGCAAGAATTCTCCGGCGGCGTCAACCTGTATTACTTCTTCTTTTCCTATTTGAAGCAATTTATAGGAAAACTTTTATACGGTTTTTGTATTGTGTTCTTCATTTATTATTAGAAAATGTTATATAGAGAGAAATAGCGTTAATTGAATAGCTATAAGACTTTTTATATATGGGATATAATATAGCGCTCCCGTGGTATTTGTCAGGTTATATTTATAATTTGTAAAGGCAATATGATACTTTGATCATGACAAACTTAGTGCAAGTGATTATATTACGCGAATATAATCATTTACATGATTCTAATGAAGTCCTTGACAGGAACCCTATATTCTAACCTGGTAACCATCAACATGTAGAATTTTCTTTATAATTCCCATTTTCTATATACCTACATAATTTTGAAAAACGAAACTGAAATGTAAAAATCTCAATGGATATAAATCTTTTCATAGACATTTTCGAGAAAATACATTTATGAGTCAAAACGTAATGGAGGTGAAATATAGGTTATTGGAATTACCGGCCAAACTGAATAGGCCTGATTGAGAACTGAACATTTCTGAAGTTAAATGAGCTCCATTGAGGTTCAGATTAGGTTCTGTTAGAAGCTGCAATAGAATTCAGGTCACAAGCTGATAAAATAGACCACATAATAGTATTTTTGTTTAAGTTATCCACAATTTGGTGCATAATCTACCCTAGCCAGTTTTACGGATATCTACAAATCATATAAAACTAATACAAAATGTATGATTTTAAATAATAACAGGTAATGCCGATTTACTACCTTAAAATATAATTTAATCCAAACCTTGGTTTGGAAGTAATTTTATAACCATGCTAATCGTTGTAAATTTAGAAACATTGTACAAAAATTATCTTATTTTACCAAGCAGTATCCTTACCGTCATGTCTACAAACAAATGTTGCATGGAAGACAAAATATTCTATAGATTTTTTTGACAAATGGGGCTTGTTGCCTTGTTGGGAGGAGGGGATATTTTGAAATTAGGTGCAGACCCTTCAACGTTTTAAATAAGTTATTGTGCAAATTCTCAGACAGACGCAGCCATAATTAAGTCCAAGTCTATAGATACAGGACATCATTCAGTATTCCGAAGAATATATTTAGGTACCGACATCATTTTTAAAGAGTAGTCAGATTTTAGAAACATGAGTGAAAAGTTCTGGATGCGATGAATAAACAAATAGTTTATCTCAAATATTTTTTGGATGATTTTTAGTTTACTACGCACTTAAGCACATAAACAAGAATTTCGACGGTAAAATGTGTTGTGATTTATGTAGTTATTATACTAAATTGGAGCAATGAATATTAACGCAACATTCAACATTCATTGAATATCCAAATTTTGAATTATGTATAAGTACGGACACATTTTTAGTTATGGTAAAATTATTGTTTGTTCTAGTAACAACAATCCGGGAATATGAAAACAAAATTACGTCATTCAATTTTCGCTTTAGTGTAGAAACGGCTTCATACTGAGCGTACTACAGAGTAAGTGATATACGCAGCAGGGTGTAAATGCAAAGCAGCACTTTGCTTTGATCGTAATTACGGGATAATATTACTTCGGCTTTGCATAAAAAAAACGTTAGCAGCATTAAGAAAATGGTGTATCAATTATCAGTAGAAATACAGATTTGTGTGATCACGAGGAACTTTGTTTGGATTTAATGAACATGCAATTTTTAAATTTGAAACGATATTAAAATTTTTTTGGCTATATTTCAGGAATATACATAATTTGCTATATTGAATCATTATATGTTATTCTTGTATGACACCTACAGGAATTTAGGCTAGTTATTTATGACCGGGATTGCGTTGCACAGGTCTTAGGATATTTCATAATTCACCTTAGAATCAAAGAGAGTTACAATCAAGTAGGTGACCGCAAAGTTGCAACATTTTCTTACTCCGGTAATGCTCGCGGTAGATGCGGTAAAGTAAAGCAATACATCTAAACTTATATAAATGGATATCGAAATATCTACCAAATTGAAAATATAGCTGTTCTCGTACTAGCAAACTAAGTTACATACCGTAGTATGTATATGTAAATACATACTAGTACTGGATGACAAAAAACAAATAACAGAAAAGAATTGATATCCGAAATTTAAGATAATAAAATACCAATGATGAGTATACCAACGGTCTTCTCATTAATAGAGATTTGTTTCTAAACGCTTATGATAAAAAATTTATACTTTACTTGGAGAAGAAACATGTTGCAAAAATACAAGCTATATAAGTCAAAAGCCAGATAACGTGTTTTGGTGCAGACAACGAACACTTCAACACCCTTAACGTGTTTCACCTCGAAATATACAAAATGAATTTGTTAATTTCTCATATGAAGTTATAAATAGAATGTTTCGATTAATTTAATTTATACCTGATTTAGCTGACTCAGCGTTTTAACGTGGCAGCAAATGAGCAGTGCTTGTACCTATAGATAGTCTTAAGTAAATAATCATCTGTTATTTTGTTTGCATTTGTTTTTTTTTGCCTTTTAGTAATAACGATATACGTATGTATGTCGTATTAAACTTAAAAATATTTTTACATCGGTTGCAACATACACTTATCATCTTTAACTGTTAAAAAGAACATTAATTAAAAATAAATGCACATTAATATTATTTGGTGTTACATAGAATTAATCAGACCATATCGGATTACAAAGTGAATTGCTGTCATGGATTCATCCGACTTTATACCACAGTAAACGTTAGTAATACCAGCTAATAATATGATGCTGATTGTCTTATTTCATTCATTTAGTATGTAGTATCCAGTATTCGGATGAGTACAGTACCTCAGTTAGAAGTTGGTACATCCTATTCGCGGGGTTTTAGAATGACACAGTCTTGTACAATCTACCTCCAGCGGTCAGTGTTAAAGAGGATTATTAGTTAACTTGGGACAATGTCACAAATTACATAGATAATGGAGTAAATTTATAAATAAATACTTGCATATGTTGCACCTCAGTTTTATTGGCCTTCCCCAATGTTTCACTGGCAACCTAGTAACCTTCACCTACTTTTATACTGAAATTCGTACGTAAATAGTACGTGTATATTTATTTCTAGAGCCCAAGAGAAATCTGCTTGTGGACTCGCTCGGAATGAACGTAATTGATGAGGAGGCGTAGGTTAAGGGGGAGTTCATGAAATTTAAATAACGCCCGCAGCAGGCCGGCTGGCTGTGACGGATCGCGTCGAGAATCGTTCTACTATTAAAGTAGCTAAAAATATTATTTGCGTAATCATTAAGAAATAACTTTTTAAATACAACGACATCAACCTTAACTAGTATATTACTAGCTTCGGAAAATATGTATTTTGTATTTAATTTTATGGTCGTTTAATTTCAACAATTTACTTTGATTGTCAAATATCTAATGAATTAATAATGACAATTCGAAAGGACACCCATATACATACATATGTAGTTGAAATGGAACCTCTTGAATTAAACCAGTATTTGACAGCGTGATGGATTACGAATACGAAGTAGTGTGGTCGCATTATCGGATCACACCGTGGGTGATTTTGTAACATTGAGATCAATCTCGCAGTTACAGAATCTTTGATTGAGAAGAATTGATAGCCATGCCGAATTGCTTAAAGGAAACATAGAGCTACTAGCATGCAGGCATTATAATGCACTGCGCAATATACATTACTTTGTTGAAACTAATATTAGCGTTGGTGAATAAGTTATTAGAGTTACATATCCGTTATCTAGTCTCAATCGTTCTAATTTAGTTTAGCTACAATTGCTACAAGAGTAAATAATGTAGTCTGTGCAACGTGAAAACGATTTTAGATAACTTAGCTGCACCAGTTGCGTTATAATATTGCCTTGGTCAATGCACATGGCTATTGCAGTGACTGGCGGAGTAACAAAAAATCTTAATTCATTACAATGTTTTGTCCTATAATTACAATTTTATTACAATGTACATATCAACCGCAATAATAAATATGTTTTACCAAGTAATTTTCATGCTGTAATTACATCTCTTATATATATAAAAATCCTATGTCACGATGTTCGTTTTCGCTAAGCTGCGAAACCACTAAACCGATTTCAATGAAATTTTGTACATAGCTATTATTTGACCCTACTTAAAAGATAGTTTTTATAACCAAAAAAAAAAAAAATCAATTGTCAATAAATATTTACATAAAACCAATTTCTGAACGCACGATATTTGTCATATTTATATGATTTGACATAATGTAACCACGGCAACGCGTAGTCAGGTCCACTAGTAAGCTATACATATTATGTACATATGTGATAGAAGCCCAATTTGTTTCTAATTATATTAAACTATTTTAAAATTCAGTGTCGTTTCGCGAGATTATTAGGGTAGCGATAACTAATTGGACAAGTTTATTAGGTTTAACTCGAAAATGGAATTACAATTAAGCGAGTTAAGCTAACTTTTTAAGTATTCCTCGTTTAAATATAAAGTAAAACGTGTTCTCGAGCACGTTTATCAGGAAAAAAGGAAACGAGGAAATCTTGAAAAAATTTTACGACAAAGTTTTAATTTCTTTGAGAGCGAAATAATTTGGACACGTGAAGTCTTCGGCGGTCTATCTTAGAACTAATTGACGGTCTTCCGATGCATGCATGAAATTCTAATGAAGAGACCTTGTTAGGTGGACTGTACACCTGTATTTGTTTTCGAAAAATTAGAGAAATTCAAAATAAATTTTGCGTGCTTCGCTTGTACTTCAACTAGTTAAATTAGAAGCAATAAAAATTAGGACGCTGTTGTCTTTGCTAGATTATATAATATGTATTGTCTGTACTAAAATTAAAAATGTATTTTCACCCTTATGAATAATTAAATTGTTCACCGTTACATATAATGAATTTCAGCGTGATTTTTAAGTTCTTTATGCCTACATACATAAATATGCGCTTGATGTACCTGGATTCACAAAGCTGGGAGGTCTAATCGATCAGAAATATTTCCTTTCAATAAAATAAAAAAGTCATTGGAATTTTTTTTTTGTTGTAATAAATAGGAGTGTGAGTAAACATCTTTAGGACCTATCAATATACATGACGATTAGTTGATCGACTAGTTGGTGAAGTAGTCTGTAAATTTATAGAATGTGTGTATTTCTTCCAATTGGTTGGGGGCTTGATTGACACGACTGGGGTTAAAAATATGTCACATGGCTTGAAGAGACCGATGGCCGTTTTATTGATTAATGCGAGCATTTGATCTAACGGCCATCTGGTTCTAAATACTTTGGGACTGATTTTTGATTTCTAGGTATCGTGTAGAACAGTTTATTGAAATATGTACCTAGTTAAATTTTAATGAAAATGATCATTAAATTTAATACTATATCATTTTCATAATCCAATAATCACTTGGGCTAAAGTGTTAGGAACTAGTCTTTCTTTACAAACAATGCCATTGTTATTATGCTACTCGTATATGATGTAAATGAATCATCATGAATCGTAATTTTTGATAGCAAACTTCTTTATTTTGACTTAGCTTTTAGACATGTTTCTTATTAGAAACTTTTATTATTAAACTATTATTTAGACAGTTCTAGTCTAGACTAGTTATAAACAGTTACTTTACAACTCATTTATGTGTCGTTAAATCTGCGAAATATAAGCGCTACTGTTAGGAGCATTTATTGTGATAAATACGCCTATCTCTCATTTTTATTGATGTAGCAAGATGAATATACGCATTCTATGGATTTATTTCGTTAATATACGTGTTTTCGACGAAATATTCCAACGGATTGCAGGCGGCAGATATACCGACAGGCGTGCTTTATGAGAAAATATTAAAAATATTGTTTCTTATTATACAACTTGATATAGTTTTTACGCGCAATTTTTGTATTTCATATACAAAAATTACGTACGATCAGCACCATTATTTTCAAGCTATGCACGCATTTCAAATCTATTAGAAATCTCTGTGTCCCTCAAACCACCTCAGCCAGCCATAGATGGCAAAAATTATACACTCCAGAAATGATGTAAATATATCAAATTTATAGGGGTAGTATTTAATTCTTCTATTAAACACTTATGAAAATACTAGCTGTTCCCGCGGCTTCGCCCGCGTGGAAATCAATGTGTCACAAAGTTTTTCCTGCGTTTATACCTACTCCGCGGGAATCCTAGGATAATAATGACGAACTTTCGTCCCCTATTTCACCCCTATGTATTATAGCTTTAAAATAATACGCCACTAAAAAAATATTACCTCCGTGAGTCAGCGCTTTCCACTGGAAGACACAGAAGTTTGTGGAGCAACACATACATAGGCAATTTATTGTGTTAGAATTCCGGCGGGGTCGGTATTTACGCGGGAAAACTTTTGTGACACACTGATTTTCACGCCAGCGATGCCGCGGATAGATATAGTATTATGTATAAATACTTGTTAGGGCATTTAATTGTCACTTGAGTTGAGTGCACTATAAAAGTGTGTGGGTAATTTCAATTAAAAAAAGCGTAAACAGTAAAATATTATTTGTAGCCCAAGGCTAAGAATCCTGGTCACAGGCGCATGAAAGTTCGTGGAGAGTCAGTTGCAATTACGAATGTAGATACCACGAATATTTAGAATATCTTGATCGGATCGCATCGTTCGAAGTCGTGCTTCTTTAATCCAGTGATCTCTGTGTCTAATAATATTACTGATTCAATTTTACTATTCAGCATTTATTTTTCTCTTCCAATTTTGTTAGAAAATAAAAAGTAGCGGTAAGATGTAAATTGAGTCTTACAGATGATTTATTATATTTTTAATGGAGCGAAATAAAAAATGTATTATACGCTCGTAAATTATGTTAGGTTGGGGTTCTTACAAATGAAAAGCAAGTACATACATATATAACACTAGTGGCCCGCCCCGGCTTCGCACGGGTATAAAACAGTATTTCTCCACTACTTAAAATATTGGTTTGTAGTACAT
>DWGJ01003893.1:0-12530 GCA_018246895.1 Aspitha aspitha aspitha | reverse complement strand
TTTTTTTTATTTATTAATAAAGGACTTTGTCGCTGAGCGACCATATCGTCCCGTAAGACACGACAAACAAATAACAATAGAAATAAAATAATAAGACCAACAAATGAAATTAACTTTTACATTAAACCAAGCGGGCTAAGTACAATATATTCGCTTTGTTTATTATTTTATTATTTTTATTAGCGGCTGATATTTTGGCATTCAGAGTTCAGGTTTCTCGGCGTAATTAAGATTGGAATCAATAAATAATGGACGCTATTTATAAGCAGTTCGCGTAATACCCGTATGCGGGCTCTACCTAAGTAGGTCTCGAACGGTTTTAGACGTGAAGAAGTCTTTTTATTATCGGGTAGTATTAACAATAATCATGTAACATAATATAAGGATTACATAAGCTAGTAACTGTGTTGTAGAGTTGACTCTACATATTTTGCAAACATTTTTTACATATTAAATTACAAATCGTGAAAAGCGAATCTATAGATAGAATAGATATATCTATAAATAGATTAATGTGTTTTTTTTAAATGTTAATTTATTTATTTTGAACTAATATTTTAACTTTGGCTACAGTTATTGGCTTAATACGTGGTGCGATTGAAACAATTCTAATTTATTACTCAATAAGCTTCTTGCCTTCTCATAGATTGCAGAAAAAATATCTCTTCATACTTTACAAACAAAACTATACCAATTCTTATATTGCTAATTTGAAACAGAAATAGACATAGTTACATTTACGTAGCCGTGCTAACCTTGATCTTTGCATATTTAAAAAAAAATCGTAGGTATTTCTCTCCTTTAGCAGGTATAAGAACCTAAATACGAGTATACCATTTTGAATTGTAAACCGTTACAGTGGGACTCAGCTGGTCTATAGTGAATCATATTATCTGAGACCTCAAATCCACTTTGTTCTCTTAGATTTACGATTCAAAATAAGATGGAATTGATATCGTCCACTGTTTTGCGGATTCCAAGTTACTATTGTGAAAGCGCGAAAAAAGATTGCTAGATGATTTAAGACGTTATAGTTCAGTCATTAGAGTTGATATTTAAGCGAATCGTTTGTTCATTGTCTCCGTATTTCTTAAGATATCGCATCTTGCGACTACCTGGAAACGAACGTCTTGGTTCATTGTTAACTGAATGAACAGCAGTTTGGAAGTTATTTTTTGCTAAAGATACCTTTTGAAGCTAAAGAATGCCAAATAAAGCACGGAATGGAAACCGGGAGGAAGTACGACTTTCTTTGCTCGGCCGAAGTTGGAGGCATTGTTTCTCTAAGAAACAAGTTCGAATCTCAATACTTTTAATCTTAGCTCGCTTCTATAACACCTAATTAAAATAATTGTGAAGATAGATAAGTTATTGTCTGAATCATGAGAAATAATTAAAATGATAACGTAACTTAAAAAGTCAATTAATTTTAACTATCATAAACTAAATCTCCTATTTAAAAAAACGTAAGCAAACTATATGACAAACCATTCACGCCTGCTTCGCGGGATTTATATTAAAACTCAGTCATAAGAAATTTCGTTTCAAAATTTAAATATAACATAACGTATATACTTTTGGAAACATAACACTTTTAGTTACAATAAAACCATAACACAATCATAAAAATAACATTGCAATATTAAAATCTATGTGAATCGTCTCGAAACTAACGCTTTTTTGTCAACGATTTCTAAGCGAGCATAATAATTTTTGTTCTTTAAAGTGTAAATGAACAAATTAAATAAATCCACGGCTGCGTTGCGGTAAAGGCGTAAAATTGCAAGTCGCGGTACCAATAATGTGGGGTTAGAACGAATCTCGAGGCGTCTTACGAGTCCCCCTCAAGAAAACAGTCGATTCCCGTGTGAAAGCATAACGTTCCACAGAGACGAAATACGAATACTATAGATAAGGACAACTTTAATCTATCTACAAGAATCATGCGTAACAATATGATTCCTTTCGTTCCTTAAAGTCTTTAATTTGGAAACTCTTTAAAGATTATTACTAATCTGCCTAGCTCCGTTTATTGCAAATACATCGTACTATTATAGATGTTACTTAAAGTTTTGGTGGTAGTATATTTTAGAGTACTTTAATGGATTCGCAGAGACAAATTGATTATAATATAACATCCCATAACAATATTATTTTTTATCAGTGCCATTTCTATTCCAGTCACAGTTCTCTAACCAGTCAATCACTAAGACGTTGCTCGAGGGGTCAGATTATTGTTTATTTTTTTTGTAAGCTTCTTCCCTCCATTGTTGACTAGTTCGGTGCGAATATGCCGTCTTTCTCCTCCAAACTCGATTCCTTTGGCCAACGACCGTTATATTTGAATGTTTCGAATCTTAAGTTTGTTTCGTTCAAGTTATTTCTGTTGGCTGATAATAGTTAATTAGATTTAAATAATGTATTTGAAGTAACCATAATGCAGGAAATTACCTATTTCCGTCCGTTTATAATTTTATTTACTTTTCCATTTTGAATACATTTTTATTTCATTTTTAATTCATTTCTACATTTCGAAAGCGTTAGCGTTAGAATTAGATCAATAAATGCATGCATACATGCCTGAATTTTCAGTTTTGTGATTATAAAAGTAGTCTTAGTCGTAATTTTATAAAAAAAAATTCACCCTTTTTTACTGATCCACTGCTGACCGGGTCTCTCATACTGAGAGGGATTTAGGCCGTAGTCAAATGCAGATTGGTAGACTTGACCTACCTCAGCAAATATTATACATTGTATAACATTTCTGGAAGGTAAGGTTTCCTCACGTTTTCCTTAACCCTTATTACAGCATGAGATAATTAATTTCATTACTTAATACAATACAATCAAACATTTTATAATGAAACGGTGTTAGATACAAGATAATCGGTGAATATGGGTCATCGCGTGCGTCTAACGGTAATCGGGTCCTTATTTTTATGTCTGCTACACATTCACGATGCGGGCCGCATACCGTAATATTGATAACGGGGTAAGAACCTCACTGTTTCCTAAGTAACGGAGAGTTAACGTGGAACTTTTGAAGTGAAAACTTCTTTAGCGGCGTTGTGCACTTTGACTGATGGATAGAAAATGTTAAACTCGCGTCAGGACACGTGACCTGATCGAAAATTCGTAAGACGGTATTTGAGGTATTATGCTGTATCTACACGTTTGATGGTTGCCTTGGCAACCGCTGTCATCTAATACATGAAGTCATGAACGTTATGCGTTTCCTTTAAACTGTTCATTTTTCACTTCACCCGTTGTTTTTTTTAAGAGAGCACAAGAAAATTACAATTATTCACTATTCAGTGTTTGGTGAGCATACCGAGAAGGATAATAATGCAAATGATTACAAGAGGTTTTTCGCGGACCGTTATTGGTTTAAGATTATTTAATTTTGCATTGTATACATTTATTGCAAATTAAAAACGAGGATTATTTCAATAATATCAGATGTGGAGTTATGATTTCTATAAATTCAAACACAACAGGAAATTGCTTTATTAATTAATAATTAAATTCGTATTGTTATTATTTCAAGGGGACAATGAATTAACGGTGTAGCATGTAGAATAATAGAGTAAATGTTAAAATAAAATAAAGCCCAATGCAGCTAACAAAATAAAATCAAGTAAAAAAACTTTTCAATGTTTTCCAAATAAAGGGACTTCAAAATAATGCCGACGCGAGCCCGAATTAACCCGCTCCTATCGACGCCACTCGTCCAATTCCAATACCAAAAAAAAATTCTGACACGAATTTATATACAAGACTACAGTCCCTTCGTCTATTTACATAGAGCAGTCAAAAAACTCATAAACCGTACGCAACTTCGGCTCCCGACCGAAAAATAGTTTCCAGACATTTCCTACTGACTTTTCCAAACATACTCATTTCGATCGTTGCCAAATACAATGGTTATTAAAACCTGATGCAGGCGGGAGTCGCTCAAATGATAGGGGGGGAGGTATTACGCGTTATGTACTAGGTGCATCTGTAGTGGTGCGGGGTGTGTGGGTGAGTGGACGGCGTCCAGCTTTCGAGGAGCACGCCAGAGCGGGCGGCCACAGACTGCAGCGGGCAGAGCAACCAACGCGAGAGCTTTGAATTTTTTCTCTACAAATTACTATGGAACATCATTAGACAGTTCAACTGAATGTTGCTTTATTTGTATTCCGGGTGATGTAACATTAATAGACACTAGCGTACGCGATTCATAATAACAATAGCGTTGTTACGGCGTTATGCAGAAAAATCGGAAAAGTCTCTAATTGACGGCACCAAAGTCAGAAACACTCTTCCCGGTGCGCTACGTGGAAATTTTTGGCGCTACATTCCCAAAATAACTTTGACCGGCAAGCATTCCGAACTGTGGTCCTTACTGTATTGTGTAGAAAAAGTTGACTTCGCTCGGTTGTCGGCGTATAGCGAGTTTTCGTGTAACGCGACGCCTCTGTGCGTTCGCTGTCTACGGGAAAGTCGTTCGGCCGCACACATGCGAACCGCGCACACATAGGCCCGTGTAAGAGCGAGTAAACTAATACCGGGCCGGATTAATGCTTCAGTTAGTGAAAAAACTTTTTTTCAGACTGCGCCGTCCAGCCAGGGCCGGATTGAGACAAACGTCAAAGTAAATTATTATCTCGTTCGCTGTGACGTAACAGCGTACTTTCATTACGCGATAACGTTATTTTGTGTTGCAGTTTTCGAGTATTTCAACAAACGAAATAGGTGTGCTGGAGGCTTGTGGAGGTGAAACGCGTTTACCGTCCTAGTTTATGTTGTTTTCCTTTTTGATACTTTTCCTGTTTTGTAAGGTCAAATAAACAAACGGTGTTTCTTTCTTGTAAGTTGAAAATCGGAAGTATATTCTTACAGGTATAAACGTAAAATAGACAGGGATTAGTGGCGGTGAAAAATGTACACTGGTTTGGAAAATCTAATATCGTGTAGTAAGTACATTTCGGCGCGAACCATGCGGGTCGGAGACGATTATCTACCTCTATACGAACCTGGCAACTTTCTCGCAAATTATTCTCTTATCTTGTAACGGAATACAAAAGTAACATTTGCATTGAGTCGTGCCGCATATTTTTGCGTCACGCCCACAGTACGTTCATACGAATAAGAGATAAACGATAGGGTGGCAAAAGTGTAAGTTCATTTAGGAAACTTGATTACAACCAACGGCCGCCCGTCAGTCATTCGGAATGCGGCCCTGGCTAATGACTCCCTCCGCTGACCTGCCTCTGTCTTGTACCCCACGCTTCAAAAGTTCAGCTCATTTGAGTGCTTGCGGAGATTTTATTACCCCAACTATACTCGGTATTAAAATTTCGAAAAAAGGGTTGAACAGACGCTGCCGTTTAAGGGCGAAGCACAAAGCTGACCGTTCGCGGCTACTTGATTTCAGGATTAGTTCGCTAATTACTGTTATGAGACAGTTTCAAAACTCGTTTCGAGAGCTCCTTTATAACCACGCGGCGCGCTCGAATATGAACCTACTTAAAAAAATATAAAAACTCCAAGTCGTCTGATGGTTTTCGAATCTGTACGAATAAATCCACATGCAAGCAAAAAATCCTGCGCATTCACACAAGAAAATATTTCAGACGTAACATTTGGAGAGGGAAATAAAAAAATTAAAGAGTAGCATGTTTGTAAAAATATTGCTGATAATACGATTAAAGTTGTAGAGCTTACGTGTTTCCAAAGAACGAGTGTTTTGATGGAATTTTTTGTACTTGTTACCTACAAAAAAATACTACTCATTTCGCGAGCTGTATCTAAAGTTCCGCTTTGGTCCCGGAAAAGGGATTTTACGACGCTTGTTGCAGTGAATTACCCGTCTTCAGTATTTCCAATTAGCGCACCAATCAACTTATATTTGTGTCAAACGTCGATATCACGAAATTACTCAATATCTATTAATATCGGAAACAAAAAAACTAGTCTCAAACACGGCGATACACATAAAATCTACGTCTATTAAATTTACGTCTGCAAATATTCAGCCCTCATTTTTGGGTGACATTGTTTTATAAACGAGAGACAGTCGCCGGCAAAAGTTTTAAAAACGATATTTAAAGTATGTTTATTCCGAGTATTTTATACGGTTTCCGGGATATATTTTTACGCACAATGTTGTTCACGTGTCTAACGATAATTACTAGTGTTGGAGGCGTCATTACGTCAAACCGCCTGCTTGCCATCGCATTTTCAGTTTACTCAAGTTATTTCCCTGGGGCTTTTGTCATTGCTATTTAATACTAAGATTTCCGATGTAGCATGTGTTCCCACTTGTGTCATCGCCTGTACCTAGATACTTGTATTTATAGACGCAGTCTCACGGAAACGCTATAGTTCTAATTAATAAACCCATCTGAATATTTTAAATGAGAATTTTAAACAAAGAACAGAAAATCTTAGTTCTTTCGAGATCTCCATGGCGAAAGTGGTTCATTAGATTTAGACCTAAGTATTGGTAGGTATGTCGTGGATTTGGTGCGAATTGTGATCACTGTAGCTAATGATTATAGGTTTGAAACTCAAAATAGGATTATAGTAAAGTTAATTTAGGTCAAACAATATTATCACCAGAGGTCAATGACAGATGTACCTATGTATGTATAAATACCTAATATAGGTATACAACCTAGGACACACCGCGATAGAAATATGTAGCTACGATGCACTTTTACGATAGTTTGATACTTGACGGAAATTTATGTCAGCTTTGAACTATAAAACCTGTTTAGTTAAAAGCTAGATAAACTCTAAAACGCACTAATGATTTCTTATCCAATTGATGGAATCGTTTGATAGACATGTGTAAAAACGTTAATTAATTATCGTACATGTCTTAGGGCGGGCCGGAGATTTGTAGTTAGTTGCGGCACTTGGATAATTTCCCTCGTGTACGCCTGCCTCGCCTTTTCACACCTGTCTGTCACTCTGTATGATTTCTTACGACACAGAAAAACTTTCAATGCAACGCACGTCGACGCAAGTTATGAATTAATATTCATTTCAAAATTTAATATCATTTGTTATAGCGGCGAAGGATTACTCGTGATAAATTAGATTATTGTTAAGTTTTCCAAAATGCTTTTATTTAAAAACACACCCTTATCTTCATTCATGAAACCTGCTGCTATGATCGAAGAAGCCGGATTAAAAATAATTTCAAAATAGTTGTATCTCTTGTTTCGTTAGTATAATATTTGTCTTAGGTAGTTAATTACTACTAAGCTGTTTCAATAACTTACTAATTGTTCGTATGTTTTTAACCATGTTTGAATGAACGTTTAAATGAACTATGCGCTATTTTATTTATATCATTATTAAAAAAGCAAACAGAAATAAAACGTAATTTTGTAGATAATTTTTTGCCACATTATTTCTATATGAATTAGGAATTATTTCTTGTTATTTTTACTACTTATTGAATACGGTACCTTTAATTAACAATCATGCGTAATAATGCAGGCAGTGTATAATATAACTGTTTACAACGTTGCATTTACTTATCGAAAGAAACTGCTATTTCCTTTAAGTAAATTAACAATTGCGGCGTAGCTTCTAATTGGAACAAAGACGTGACGCGTCACAATTATAATGAAATATTAACGATGAAATTAATATTATACATGTAATTGCTTGTCTTACTCATGGGTCCAGTTCAAGTTGAGCTGTCGATACTTTGGGGGGGCGAACGAAGGAAGTGCGTGTTATGGACTTTTAGAGATCCAAGTGACTGGTCGGTTAAGGACTTCAGAGCGATAAGGGTGCGCGCGCGCTGGTCCACTTCCGTTACGACACGATAGTGGTAACAGCGGCAAAGACTGACCGAGGATAAAACAAGGACAAAACACTGGGAACAGATAACGAAGTGGAACAATAACACTTTTATGTTCTGAACGCCATCGGATGTCAAGATCGTTCTAATACGCACCACAGATACAATATACACTCGCGTTGCACAGATAAAAAAACATATTTTGTAACGCTGAATGTTGAGGTTGTTAAATATATAAAAAATATTTATAAATCATCTGTACATATATGACTGTATATGTAGCTATAACTAGTAACGTTAATTTATTATTTCTCACGTTTATATGATTATACAAATAAAATTAATGACATTTATATTTTAACGAAAAAAACTGATTACAGCATTTTCTGACATTTTTTTATTCTTTTAAATAATCCAATGCAGATGTGGAACAATAATTAAGATTTAATGTAATGTAAGCTTATACTGTGAATGTTAAGTTCCTTGCGAGTTCATTAGCTCTGGTTATAAAGTAATAATATCATTGATATTTCCATGGACTTGGTGTTTTAATTCCGAGAATATAACGTATTGTTATATAACATTAATACAAACACTGGTATGCGTTTCTAAGAGGCACTGATAATAATGGAAAATTACTTATAATAGTATAAGCGCATCTTCTATGTGTAAGAAATTATAATTAATATGTTCCTTTGGTACAAAAGGGTCATAATATATCCTTTCATGAGATGTTATTATGTATTTTCTATTATATCAGAAGCTGGCGCCAAACATACGCGCTAGAAATAAACATAAAACATGAAAGAAGATAACATTATTAATAACTAAATACCTACTCTCATGCCTTTGTTCGCAGTTCTCAAAACAGTTGGGTTCAATGGAACTCTATCTGTATTATTAATTAACAAGACATTATAATATTACTGTATTTATTATTATTAAACATTGTTTTTCAGACACAAATGTTTATTTATTTATTTATTTATTTACAAGTTTAAGTTGAGTTTTGTCGAAAACAGTGGCTAAATACGTATTTATCTTTGCCTTTCGCAAAAATTATAATCGCGTGACAGTTCCCGCCCAAAGCTCGTATGTCGGGCACTTCATTTGAAATTTATTACAGTTTTTTTTTTTAAATTATAACGCTCATAAAACTTTTGTAGATACAGAATAGTGTTGTGAACAGAGTATACGAAAAATATTTCGATAAGTACAACTATATTATATATACTTCATAGATTAAATATATCAAAATAATTTTTTTATTAATTTTCATCCGTTAAAAATATTCTTATCACCAGTTATGTTAATATGGACAAATAATAACACTTATCATCGTTACTGTATTTCTCTGAAATTAGAAAAAAAACGCATCGCGTGACAGTTGCCGCCTAAAGTCGGTCCGTGTATGTCATTGTCATTAGAAGCGTATTAAGGTTTTTAAGGCAGGCTAATGAAAGAAGCCGCGCCCGCTCCTTCGAGACCGAGGCGCGCCGTGTAGCGTAAAAACATTATTACTTAACACACGAATAAGGTCACCTTTATCTGATCATTGGGAATATCGTTTTAACTAATGGCTTCAAAATATGCTTCAAAATACTCAGTGTTTATCATTGGGTCTACTGTGACGATTGGGGGCGCGTTCGAAGATAGACAATGTTCTTTGTGAGTTTAGGAAACTTACATTTTTAAATTGAATTAATTGAATAAAACAACACATAGTTATTTCGAATTAGATTAGGTAAATAATACAAGAGGATATTTGATTGGTACAGTTTAAAAAAAGAATGACATCTTATTTTTTTATTTATGTACCTTCAGATAATCTATTTAATCGTAATCATAATCGCATGCGTGCAAGGGGTAATTAAATCCCCTAATGGCCCATCGAAGACAAGATAAGGTTGGCGGTCGGAAGAAACCTCCACTTTTTTAATTACTCTTTCATTAGCTGATGGATTACTCACGCTCGCGTTACCAACATTGGAGCCACGTAGATGACTAGTGATGTGAATATTGATTGAACTTAACGAACATGGAATATCGATTTTTAACGTAATGAAATAGTTCTCGTTTACATTTTGCTTTATTGCGATAATGTCTTACAATTTGTATATAAAAAATAAATGTTAAATAAAATAAATTTGGTAAACGAACCTATTGATAACACAAAATAACATTTTGCTACAATATCAATGCCAGTAAAACTACAATGATGTTCTAGAAAATATGTTTATACGAATTCTAGAAGGAAAAAAGTTTATCCACGTATAAAATTTGACGGCACACAATGTCAAAAGAAACAAATTACAAAAGCTTCGCGGCGGTAAAAACTGTACAATGTACACACATCGTACGCTTTTCTTGATTACAACGATAAGTAGGACCGCGCCTTCGCATGTTTTAATTATATTATTAACGACGATGTCGGCGAAAGGCTAATTTTTTATAATGGCCGGCGTATCGCAATGATATGTAAATATTCAGCCTCGCCCTCACCTATTAGGAGCTTCGTCGCGTGCGTGTAAACCTTAACATTTAGACGTAAGACACGTTAGCCACAATTTAGTACTGAGGCGTGACGTTCTTTTTAGGTTATGTCCCATTAAAAGTCCTTTACGATTAAAAGTCGTATGGCAGAGAGCTCGACAGCAATCGAGCGACGCGCGTGTTTCTGGCCACTATGTCTTTATAATAAGACGTGAATGCTCTTGTGGTGTAATTAGCAACGTTTGAGAAGGAAACCTACTCATAAGCTTCCTCGAAAGGGTCGTATTAATTACTGGAGGTGCTCGTATGAGTGTGGCGCGATATAAACGGCCGGCCACTTGACGCCCTAGCGTCGCCGGGCCTTATTAAAAATGTTAACACGTAAATTAGACTCCGCGGTGCACTGTATTAGCCGACCAATTAAATTTCACAGTCGACGCATACAATAACCTGCAAGGTGACTTCACACGTCGAGGGATGGTTATTTCACACACTAACTGCACACTTACCGTATTACTTAGAGGTCTGCCCGTAATATTTTCCTTCACACTTTGATAACGATACGAGTGTTTCAAAATAAAATTGCACACTCAAGTTTTTAATTACAAAAAATTAAATATTGAACTAAATACGTACGAAGCGAGTTAGCGCGGTAAGTTAAAAAGGCATATGAAAATTGCGACGTAAGTAAGGTTGGTAACATTTCCGTTGCCGACTGTGAGAGTCCTTACAGACGAGAGATTTTATTCTCAGTTGAATTAACAAAACATCGGATTATACGATTAATGTCATAATTAATATTTTCGTTCGCAAATCGTATTTATTAACGGTAAGGCGAGTTCGTGGGTGGTTGGGCTAGATGTTGCGTTTGAGTGCTTTGATGCCAGGGCGTAATTAAAATTCGTTTGAATTAAATAAGCAGTAGTTTAGTTTACAGGAGTGTCATCTCATCAGTGGCCGGTGCGCGAGGCATCATTGTGCGTGCCCGTACAACAGTCGCCCGTGTGTGAACGTTTGAAAAGGTCGTGGCTCGGCTCGTCTAAATGCATCCCCTCGTGCGACTAGTTAGATGTGTAAAAAGATTAATTGGAGTGTTCCCTAACAATTTACGACGCCGTCTCTGACGGGCCGGCCGCAGACCACTTCTGCGCAACTTAATTAAGCGAAATAACTTAAACGAGTCACCGTTGCTAATTAGTGCTATCGTCGCCCGGGCTAATTCTACGAGTGACTCTTTGTTTGCGGGGCCCGCGCGCTTCTTTGAGTTGGCGCGCCAAAAGAATTTGTCTTTGCATCGACTTTCGCTGGAGGATGTTTGTTTTGGCCCCGGAGACTTCCACAAAGACGGTGTGCATACTGAGAATAGTGCGACTGGCTGTCGAGTAACTTTGCCGCATTGAAATACTTCAATTTACTACTTGAAACATAACGCTGTTTACGCATATTTTGTATGGAAGACGTACCTATATCGATGTTAAAGGTCCTGGAAATGTGTCGTTACGGGGTGCCTCTAAAAGACATGGTAGGAGAGCTCTTTTCTCGTAGTGCCCTCGAGGCCGGAGCACAAGTGGCCAGTAGTGTGTGGAAAGTTAGCTAAAAGTCATCTTTCGTCATGTTTTCCGAGCGTAAACCTCTACTGTCCTCCACGTAGCACGTTTTTTCCATTCTACAACTACTTATTTATCACGTTGCGATAACTTAGTCATTAAGCGTTTTGAGGCCCATTAATTAATGACGTTAATTCAGGTTTATGGTAAACATTTATCGCATTGGTTTATCAATGTTGCAGAGGCTATCGCAAGTTGGAGTTTATAATCATGTTCCAGAATAACGTGTAGTTAATTTTTATTTGTTGAAATGTTCATTAGTGCTGCCTTTTTTCAACCGGCGATAAGATTGAACGATAATTAAGAATTGAAACAAAGTAATGATTACAGTTTTCACAGTTTCGTTACTGATTAATACAGATTTATTTTATTTAATGAAGTTGTACACTATGAAGGTTTTTTTGTAATCGCTTGGTATATATAAATAATAAATAAATAAATGGGGACAACTCCACACACGGTTGTCTGATCCCAAATTAGGCAATTTAATGCCTGTGTTATGGTGACCGGACAGCTGGTAAACATATATACATACGATATAGTACTTACATAGATATTTTTATTACGCCCAGACACAGAACAAACATATGTGCTCATCACACAAATGTTTGTCCTGGGTGGGAATC
>DWGJ01003892.1:0-12530 GCA_018246895.1 Aspitha aspitha aspitha | reverse complement strand
CTATCCCGGTCAAATCGGGACTTATGGTAAGCCTAGGTATACCTATATGACGCGTAGCGGCGAAAATGCTCGTAAACATTTTAAGGATTGTAGTTATTATGCATTGAAGCGTAAATATATTATGCGGTAGGTCGCTTTATTCATACTAGCCGCGCCTGCCTCTTTACTGTTGTAATAAAAAAATATTTCGCTATACGAAATGGCGAATGGATATTCCGAGATCCATTCAGTTATTGCATTCCTATAAATATGGCTGAACTAATATTAATCGCGCTGAAGGGTTTTGATTAAACGGCAGTTATGTAACGATATATGAATTCATTAAATTTGTACATGATTTATGATATTGGTAATCGAATTCACAACTTCGCGGCTCAGCTATCACTGCCTAACCACTAAATCAATAGGTTAGTTAAATGTA
The DNA here is from genome assembly GCA_018246895.1 of Aspitha aspitha aspitha. Lineage (NCBI taxonomy): Eukaryota > Metazoa > Arthropoda > Insecta > Lepidoptera > Hesperiidae > Aspitha > Aspitha aspitha. Next base: position 12,109 of record DWGJ01003892.1, on the reverse strand, counting down.
ATAATTCGTTTCGAAAATTACACAATAGTAAAGAAGCATTCAAATTGCGTTTTTACATAAAAAAATATTGATTATACGCCATTATCAATATTAAAATCAAATTAGCATTCAGCCACGGAGGTAACGACCGTGATGATATTAATATTAAGTAATGAATACGCGTGCTTCCTCTATACTGCTTTATAGACTTACAAGCGCCGTCTGGTTTGCCTTACCGCGAACTGGTTTAACATACAAATGAACTGTTCCGAGTTTTTTTTTAATTTGAATAGAGTAGTAAACGAGGAGGCAACAGTCACAAGTAGCCGCTGCCGCCCATGGACATCTGTAAATGTGATCTGAGTGAAAGTAGATAAAACGTTGATTTTAAATATCTAACTTAAATACATGTTAGTTTTAATCTAAATATTACGTTATACTAATTGTATCTACACTAATTGTATTTCTTTAATCTGCACGTCGCAAAAGGTAAAGTATGAATTGAACTAATAATTCTGTTAATGTTTTTAATGTTAATGTTTTAAATATTTGTGCAAATAAATGTTTTTGTCTTTGAACATATGGTTTTCCTTACGAAATGCCAACACACGTAGAGCTTCACAGGTTATTATATTGATGTTGGTATTCCGTATTCCTATTCGAAAGCAAGTTAACAAGTCTTATTTATTGTCCTACTGATGGACCGCTAAGTGGTGTGAATATTAGGAAATCTTGGACCTTGTTCAGCCTAATTTCTACAATGCTAAGAAAGACATCAAGGCGAGAATATATTGACAAGTACAGTTGATTGTAAACAGTTTGAAGGGGCCTTTTTTTATTAATCTATACAACAATTCCCAAATATTGTCCATCACATTAGCTGGAACATGCAAGCAAATGAATATATTAAAAACATGAAATAGAGTTTGTCTATAAAATGTAAACTTAAACACGCTACGAGTAAGTGGACTTGTTTACGTACCTATTCATACATGACATAGAGACAATATATTAAAAAGTTGTTTGTAAAATCATAAACACATTAATCATTTAAACATCACGGTAGGTTACTAAATTGTGAATTATATTTAAGAATTTTTGTAACAGTCGATACCTACTGGCCTTCTCTGAAATTACTGAACGTTGAAACATTTCTTTTCTTTGCAAAGCGAGTACAATTCTAGTCATTTTAATCTTGGAGACGACGGCGTCGGAATGAAAAGAAAACACGGAGACCGTCACTCGTACCTTATCTTTGTATTTTATAATCTTTTTTCCACGTTTCATTCACCCGTCGATGTTTATAAGTCATTTCATTTTTCATAATGCTACATACACATTATTCTAATTATAACGCAATAATAGCCCGTTGGTCAATTGAACTTCCGTTCCGGGTCTCTGGGTTCGAATCCCGGCTCACACAATGACGATATTAACTTATGATAATTGATATTTTGTTTGATTCGTCAAGAGATACATTGAATGTCACAACAAACATTAATCATATGCTTATTGACTGCTCAACGAAGAAAAACATTAATCTTAGCCCCCGTCAACGCAGTGTCAATAAATCTATCATTACTTCGTTACTGTTGTGTATTTTAAATTCTAATTTAATATTCAGATGGCGACTGTCATTTTAGTTATCACACAATGAGGTGCGCGTGTTGACAATGGGTCGTTACTGATCTTTATCGACGATTAGCCAATTACGTCGTAATGCCAGAGGAATTCAATTATCGTTTGTTTAGCGCTAGTGAGTGTTGTGGAGTATGTGAGAATTGCTCTTTGTGGTTCCAAATACATAGCAATTAGAATTAATGAGCACTATTATTTATATATACATATATTACTAGTAGACCTGACCACGCTTGCCGTGGTTACTTATTGATAATTGATATTTGTTATTTATTTTAAAAAAAACTATGCTACCTTTTAAGTTGGACCAAATAATAGGTATGTACAGAATTTCATTGAAATCGGTTCAGTGGTTTCGGATATCATCGCAAACGAACATCGTGACACGGGATTTTTATATATATAAGAGATATAAGAGATGTACTTCTCTAGCCATAAATCATAAGCAGTGACTCTTTGCCTATTTTATATTAGAGTTGTTAATAATATACGTAAATTTGACTTGTAACCAAATGTGAAAGAGAGAAGGGGCGACATACCTATAGTAATAAAAACGTTATAATGTGACCGGATAGTGGATAAGTCAATATGAATTTAATATGTTTTTGTTAGGTTCATAACACTATGAATAATTTATTGGCTAAGTATGGACTTCAATGTTCCATTTTCAATTCTAGAACTTTCGAATTTTCCAGATAAAAGTAGTACAATGTAGAACTTCCGAAATTTGAGTCGACGTTATTTTTGTAATATTACCTGGTGACTTATCCGAACTTTACCGAGCTTTGGAATACCTTATTTTGGTACCAAAGGTTTCAAATTTGTTATGTACTCGTAAATTTAATCGGAACTATTATATAATAAAATGTGACAGAAAATGATGATGTCATTAAGTGCTAAAAATATTGTACTTAGGCCCAAATGTATGTAAATTAATGCTTAAGTTTGTGAATAAACCTTGAAAAGATTCTTATTATTATTGTTATTTCAAACGGCAATATTATTATGAGTGTTTCGTTTACTGGAATTAAATAAATTACTGCGGGGATTCCCGGGACTTAGGCAAGATTAAACCGGGAGCGAGCGCAGCCCGAGGCCGCGTCTCGAATTATGTCACTTTCGGAATAGTTTCCTATGTGCATTAATGAGTAAGTAAAGCGACATTAGTGTACTAAGATTGCGCAATATATTTGATTGTATTTACTTGTATATTGTATTTTTATTATGTACAAACGATAAATAAACAGCTATCAACCTTATCACGTCCCCTCTATTATTAACATTCCTAAGGTTTTTCTTTTAACTAAGTTAATTAACGAGACACATCTAAAAATCCATAGTTTATTATATTTGGTTTCAACCGAATCAAAGTTTTCTTTATATAGTGTTACGTAATATAGCTGTGGAATAAAATAAAGCTTAGCGGGAGGTGGCTGGGAATTAGAAAAGATTACGGAGGGACCGAACGTAACCCGAGGCCGCGGCTCAAATTGCGTTGTTGTCGAGCGGAATAGTTTAGCGAGAGCGAACAACTACATACATACATCCGTAAATTTAGGCTTTTTATCTTTTCATTTTCTTTTTAATGAACTTTATAATCATTGAGGATACACTAGCGTGATTTTAATTATCTCAAGGATTTGTACGTTTATAGGATAGGTACATATCCGTCATAATTTTGCATATAGGTTCATATACCTACGAGTATATTTCCGTGTCCGCTAGGAAAATTATAAATATGCGTCGATGAAATGTTTATCGAAGCTGAAAGCAAACATACATAATACTCCCAAATGACCGCCGACATACACGAATATGTCATCGAAATCTGTTCCGGTGAAAATTGTTGCGAATTGTAATCAATGTGTCGAACGAGTTTTCGCGATCTGCTGACCTATATACATTATTTTATGGTGCTCGGCGAAAGCTACACCTTTACAGAGAATTTAACTATTTATGTTTCCATGTAAACTCCGATCCAGTTTTAAGGTACAAATCAAAATGATATTGATATCCAAAGGGTATAAACGAGAAATACAGGAAACGTAGGGAAGTAACTGAATTTTGTAAAATATCTAATTTGTTGACGATGTCGAGGCTATTTTTGGGTACTTTAAGATGTGTATGTTTTTTAGGAAACTATAATAATTCGTATCAATGCAATATTTAACCCTGATATATACACACCAAAACACTAATGTTATAATTTGTATAATTATATGACGTTCTTATGTATTTGTATGTAAAGATTTCATTTTAAATAAACAGACAATCCATCGACCATCAAACTATATGAAGATCAAACGAATAGTGTTCACTTATATAACATAGTCAAAGCAATAGAATTTCCAGAATGCAACCGGGACATTCAGATAGGTGGCATCGATTGGCTCCTTATAAAATGGTCACGTGATACGATGAAAAGCTGCATGCATGCACGCTCCAGTACGTGCCGCCGTTAACGGGAGATATTGCGTCAATAATGAATAATGCCATTCTGGATAGCTCTGAGCTTCACTTAACTCCATACGCTACTCAGTCCCGATTCAAGCTTCTCCTAGTACACTTCTTTTGCTAAGGGCGAAAACTCCAATCGTACTTTTCCATTTTGTCGAGATCACCGAAGTAGTTTCAAGTGAGTACAACTGTTGCTTTCTAATAGGTATGTAGCTGATATTTATAGATTAGGATTATTCTAGAGTTTTCCGTGTTAGGGCTACGAGCGTTTAGTACTTTCTCATATTGCGTTCATACGTAATTCTACAATTCCTTCAATAGTCTACATAGATTTCTTGTCTAGTAAAATACAGAACTGTGAATTCATGTGTGTTCTAATTAGCCATGTCACGAATATCTAAGTGGATCACAATTAATATTCAATATGTTGGCATTTAATTCTCTTATTATTGTCGCAAATGTTTTGTTCTTAAAATGAATAAGATTAACAAAGCGTAAGTAGTTAAACGTTTCGTGCTGGTAACACGCTAGATAAACGTCCACTTTCTAACCGAGGGTTGTTCTTAGCTGATTATTTAGATTCAACTTTGTCTTATATTACGGAATATTTTGTTTGAATTAAGAATATAGGACCTTAGTGCGAAAGAATTAAAGTCCAAATTTCTAAGCAAAAATACAAAATGATAGTAGAAAATTCGCGTTCATTAAATGCAGGAAGTTTACAAGGTAATTGGGCTGCAGTTCCGGTCTGGGTTTGCTTTTGTGAATACATGTCGTTAGAAACATCAGTGGACATAGTTGCCTAAAAATTTTGTAATGTATCTAACTAGGTTTTGTTCAGTGAGTTTAAATCCTGTTCTAAATGTCTGTTATTTAGTTTCCCGGGAATACGATGCACATAATTCTAATTAGAGGACTAAATATAACCTCAGATATTTTTTATATCATTCAATATTATGCTGCACGCGGGTTGCGGAGAGCATCTATGACATTCCAGGATGAGCGCCGCTTGGACAATAGGCCCTAAGAAGGCATGTTCCATAAAGTTTTAGGTCACACGCCAATAAATACTATATTAATTACCTCGCTTTGTCGTGACACTCCTTTGCCGCAAATACCACAATAATGGTTAGTGCGTTTTATGAATTTAATATAAATAATGAAAATGAATTTTTTCACTACAACGTCCTGGCTAGGTTATGTATATAGTTATTATGATAAGAATTCCAAGTTTCCACGTTGTCTGATCGTCGTTGTAGAAACTTATCGTGTCGTGAATTGCAAACAAGAAGTAACTTAATCATCCACCGCGAACAACTTGGTCCTCCAGTATCTCGGAAAGCAATCGCGCGAGCAAACGTTGACCACTTTAACTGTTCTATAATAGTAATCGGTATACATTACTGGATCTCGCCTGTATTTCGATGAAGTCTTTAATGTATTAATGCGGTGTGTCTCCGGCAAAAAAATATAAATATTTGTTTTTATAATTGTGTCACAAAATTCACTGATCTTTTAAGATCACAGCGTAACATTGTGCTGATGCTTTTATCCTGTTTTTGCAAATTGTTTCTCATTCAGCAAGGGAATGAGACCGTTTTGTGGATTTTCTTAAATGAAGTATCTGTGTTGTTTCAACCGGCACATGTGTGTGTATAGTCTACTGATGTTGTGATTGTATGTACTCGTATAACGACACTGAACCTTGGACTCTGTAATTTTAGAATCTCAAAATTTCCCCGCCCGCACGTGTTCTACCACTTTCCCGCTGCATAATAAACGTGTACAAACTTAAATTTCTCATTACGAACCATGTGATTAAGTTAGTTTAAGCAATTTAATCTGTATAGCCTTTAAAATAAGAACTAAATTCATAACGACGTTAGCAGCCACAATCTCTCGGTCATTCTGTTAAACTGGGTTACAAGACAGGATTTGCAATTGGGTTGCAGTTCACTTGCTTCGATGTGCAGTAATTTGTAGATTATTCCCACAGACACAGTAAATTATACAATACCATGCTAAAGTTTGCAATTTTCACACTTTAAACGTATTTATGAATTAAAATGAATATACACATTTATAAAATAAACTATATAATGGAAGTTGTACAAATTGTATGTGTTTCAAAGGCCCTAGTTGATTTGATTATCTATATTTAATTAAGAGACTATGGACTCAACGATGTTGCTACTGTTATTTAGGGTTTACAAACAAGAATGTATAAAAAAAATTCGAAGAATAGTATTGGTTATATTTTATGTTAGTTTTCACTTATTTAAATATACTTTTTTCTGTTAAAAATATATAAATAAAACGAGACAACGCGGTTAAGAATGTACTTATATTATATAATTGTAGGCTGAAAGCGTTTCTAAACGACATGGAATATGGTCGGCACGATAGTAAACGTCCAGACTGTTTAGCCAAGATTTATAGTGTAATAAATTATATTACGGGCAATTATTCTGCCTCGCCCAACCAGTCGGTTGTATTTTATGCAGCTATAAGTAATTGTATAACATGTTTAAATTAAATTATTTCATCTATTACTTCTCTTCTCTTCTTTGTGGGAAGTTATATGTGTTGAACATTGTTACGCTGTTGCTTCCATCTATTGTATTTAGATAAATGTTTCGGGAAAAAATATTGCAATCAAAAGAATATCTTTAAGACTTTACTTAAACATTGTGATTTAATTCCCTCTCGTTCACAATATGTTTCAGATATAAAATGCATGAATATAAAGAATAAATGTTACATGGCAATGATAGTTACTGTGTTATATTCCAAGTCATATTTTCCTTTTGTTTCAACATCAGTTGACCAGGATCTTTTATAATGGGCCAATTCGATTAGCATCAATTGTAGGAAAAAGACATATTTGGCTCATTTAATTTTGTAACTTGTCTTTAATCCATGAAAACTGAAATTATTGGATGTAGTATACTAAAGCTGGGTAATTTGAGTTCCGTGAAAATGTTCCGAATGCGATCCCACAGTGGTTTAGTTAGTACAAGTTTATACGAGGCATTTGATAATCCGCTGCCAACAAGTTGAGTGCAGATGGTTCCTACCTCGTAATGCAAAGACTTAAACTAATATTGTTCATCGTTGCTGAAATAAGAATGACACGGACGGTATGTGTTTATTGTTTGCTTCACGCAAGTAGACAGAAATAAACCGTTAATCGGTCCACAAGTTCATATCCAAAAGACATCTCGCGCGCCATTTGTGCAACTTTATTGCGAAAATGTAGTCGAAGTTAAAGTCTGATTCAATGACAAATCTTCTTTGTAAGTGTAAAGCTAAGTAAGCATTTCCACGTAATTTTGGGACATGAAATGTTTCGATAGTATTAAGTCGCACCACTACAATCAAATTAAAACTAGAGCGAATTTAACTCCACTTGATATTAACTCGCTAGTAATTTGCTGCCTGCCATCTTGAAAAGCAATCGCGTGAACCAACATTTTCTTACCGTTTTAGTATTCAAACGTAATCTATTTCTGTCTGATGAGTATTCCATTTCGGATAGAACTAGTCTATCGGACTCTCGCGTTGCGTTGTTACCGCGGAATAGTTAGAGTGTTAGCGTATAATTATAGCACTGCCTAGAGCGAGTAAAACAGGTAACGGTCACCGGAAAGATAAGGAGAGTTTCGTATTAGCACCTATTGATAGTTCTCCTGACATCAAATAACTTATAAACTTTTATTATTAGTTTAGAATTAAATTTCACTCCTTACAATAAAACTTCGTAAGGAGTCTCGCAGATCATAGAGTACACTGTACATATCTTTAAGATGTCTGAAGTTTGCCAACTGGCCAACAAGGTTGACATACATACATATACACTATACACATAGATACATTACATACCTTATGTGTGAGACCCGAATACAACAGCAGAACAACGACAGGATACCCTGCTAAAGTTCAAGCAAACAAATCTGTAAAAATCTAAATTTAACCTTACGTCCGAAATGAAGCACTGAATCACAATTGCAACGATTTTCCACCAGAGATAATGTATTAGAGAGCTGACCGCGCCGGGCTTTATTTACCAGCGACAATTTGCCGCGTAGCTGCTCGTAGCAGTGAAGCTACAAGCGTGTTTCAATTTTAAATCAGGCTAATGGTGTTCACGTGTTATTTGTCTGATTGATTTTTATGTTACCTCATTCTTTTATTCAATTCCAATCAATGTTTCAATTCCAAGTTCCACTTTTGTACAGGGAGCTCGTCCCGGATTGAGTTAATGCCAAGTGCGTAGCATACAATTTTAAAATGAAAGAAAGAATACCTTTTACTTAACCAAAATTTAAAACAATATTTGTGCCTTTGCTAAAGATGTTAATAGTAAAAAGAACTCGTATATTACGTAATGAACAAAAAATTGAAATAAATCAACAAATTCACATAACATGGAAATAATTTATTAGCAGTCACCGTGCTTATAAAAAATTAAATATTAGGTACGTAGTCTAGCATTTCTCGAATAGTTAAAAATACGTTCAGAGGAGTCATCGAAATATCGCGCATAAAACGTAAATTAAAACCGTTCAAACATAATGAATTTTGCATATTTAGCAATAAACGGATGCATCAACTGTGAACATGGCTGTTTGCTGTGGTTATATGTTTGGCAACATTGTTGTTTGGACTGAGAACAGAGGATTAAGGTGTGTATTAGCACTAGTAGCGTAGGCTGACTGTGTGTATAACAGATTCGAATTTCAATACAAGCCATCGCGCATTAGTTCGTGTCCAAATACATGTTCATATAATGACAAAGTGTTAGTGCTTACGCACACATCAATTAACAAACACGCTTAACGTCTTTGCGTATTTTTAAATAGGTAGCTAACTTAATACATATATGTTATACATAGCTGTTAGCTATCTACTCATGTACTTTATAGCAGCGATATTAAAATCTCATTATTATTCGCACATATTTTCGGCTAAGTAGCAGCTCAAGAAGGGCAATGGAACCAAGACCTCTCAGTAGTGTGCTTATAAAATATGTATAAGCGTCACAGAAAACTAAATGAATATGTTACTGCAAAATAATATGTAGATTTTAATGACGACTTCGTTCATGTGGGAAGCTAAATAAGTTCAATACAACTTTTATTCCTTTATGTCACTCGCTCAAATGTTAATTTAATAATATGCTCCAATCGTTTTACTTTTCTAAGGCTTGAGTTAACTCCATGTCAATTTTCAATAAACGGATTCAGCTTCTGTGATAAGAAAACTTAATATATGTACATTACAGGGTAATGTTTTCAATTATAATCATAATATTTACGCTATATTACCTCGTTGTATAAACGTGATTACCCCAAACTTCATAATAAGCCGTCCGGTAATTAAAAACTAGGTTAATGTATTATGTAATGTATGAAATGTAAACTAGGTTAATAATAAGACTCCTGTTTTTACGACAGTAATTTACATTTGGTTAAAATATAAAACAGCTTTATAAACAATACCGCACAACAACGTCTGTCGTACAAAACTCGAGCTAGAGGCGGTTTTCTTATTGTAGAATATTGTCGTAAAGATTTTGTTCTAAGAAACATCGCAGACACCGTTTTGGGGGATCTGCGTGGAGAGTAATATTTTCTCTTTCATTTCGGTGACATACAGTTAATTAGAACGAGAAAGACGCATGTCTATACCTTGTTTGCCTCCATAGTAGCTATTTTCGTCGTTATATGGAAATGCGTATTTTCATCCATTTATTTTTGTGCTCTCCGAATACCTGTTGATAATGAACGTGTACCGTTTATGTAAAAGCAGCCGGAGTACAAAATTGGGATTTTTGTACGGCTCATTAATTTAAGAGCCCTTGTAGCGTCGTAAAATGTTAGAAGCATATATTTCACATGCCAGTAGAAGTAGGACAAATGTACCTGGCGATATTAAGTATCTACATGTATATTGGTTACGAGAGATTCGTTGATTTGATATCATTGAGCTCGTAAATGCCTAGAAAAAAACACCGCTTTATGATGTTACTTGTTTGTATCTAGATCCCTAAATTTTATTTCGTTCCTTTTATACAGGCTATAAATGGGTTCTTAAATAAGAAAAGTCTTATTTCCCCAAATAGTAGGTACTATAGGGACGTCTCATACGACTTTTCAAATTCATATGAATTTTGCTGTGGCTGCTCGATGATGATATTAATAGCCTTTTTAGGTGCTTCACGTAATTTATGAATGGAAGTTTTTGCTATAACTCACAAAACGGAAAGAACTCTTTGAACACAAAGCAGCGCGTGTAAAATATAATTGAGGGGAAAATCCGGAGCGCTTTAAACCATTGAGGTAAAAATGTTATCTTGCTGTTGCCATTGTAAAGGTAAAACCCTAGTTGAGACAGGTCGATTTAAAAATTCATATTCAAACGGTGAAATTGCTGCCGGCCCAAATTGAGTACCGAAATAAAACTCGGACAGACGCGCCTTAATATTTTATATTAGATGTTTCCATTTTCCAACGAAGCTTGTTTATTAAGCATACCTTTTTTGGCTTTGTTTTCGAATAATTTGTATATGACACTTTAATGTGCGAAAACAAATTAAGTTTTTAAGTTTAAATAAATAATGAAAGTAACAAGCGGCTTTTAGTAAAAAACACTGACTATTACTATTTGGAAAAGGAACGTTCGTTGAAATAAATTTCTTACTTGATGTAGATATTAATAATTTATATATATGCATAACTTACAAAGCGTTGAATTTTTATATATACTTAAAAGAATATCCAAGAACATTAGTTCTGTTCTGTAACAGCTGTTGTTGAAAAGGACACAGAACATGTTCCTTGTTTGCCCATCAATTACTCGTACATGTTAAAAGCGAATAACAGAAATAGGGACTTGTCAGCGGATATTTACCTTTACCGCTACATATAAGCTCATCTCATCCAAGCTAATCTTGACGTAAGTAATTTGTGTTGCTTTTGGTTGGAGCGGGAAATGACAAAATGTAAATTATTTTCTTTCCATTTGCAGAACTCGTACGAGCTTCGGAGATTCACGCATCGAGATTGTTTACCGCCAGCTTTATACCAGGTATATTGTTTGAAAACGATCCTTCATTCGTGTTTATACACTGTGTATGTGTATACAGCATATAAACTGAAACTAAACGTAGAGATTTAAAATTTCGTTTCATCAAGAATTACTTACCTTTATTGTGTTTAAAGTAAAAGGCATATTTTATTGCCTTTACAATTAATTGACGTTTCAGTAAATGGGACGGTATGATTTTTAATACATATAATTACAGTCGTACGTTAAAACAATTAAAATGCCATCACTCGTATAGTACAATTATGTAATAAAAATATCCCACGAAACGTTGTCCACTAGTTATACACTTGATTTATTAAAGCCTTTTAATTGCCAACTTAATGAGTAGGTCATTTCAGGCAAGGTAATATTTGAACTTGATTTTATTTATGCTTCTATAAAATCAGTCGTTTTTCAAATTTTAGTAGCGACACCTCTTTCAACGTTAAGTTCGCTTATGTTTTTATAAAGAAAATATATTGTAAAAGTTTCTCTAAAGGGTGGAAGCATTAACTCTGCAACAGCAGCCATTAAAACTTAGTAAATTGGATGCGCATTATGGTTTTTTTATTATATTTGTAATACAAAGTTATTCAAATAACGTATAGGAATTGAGACTTGAAAATAATGACACATATATTACTGTTTATATAAAACATACTAGATGTGTCCGCGGCTTCGCTCGCGTAGAAATCAGTCACAAAGTTTTTCCTAAATACCGACCCCGGGAGAATTCTAGGATACAAAGTCTTACTAATTTTCGTTTTTCCCGTGTAAATCCCGATCCCTCGGGAACTCCGGGATAAAAAGTAGCCTATGTATTTTCTGGTTCTTTAGCTACCTACATACCAAAGTTCATCGTAATCGGTTCAGAAGTATTTGCGTGAAATCGTAACAAATATCCATACATACACACAAACTTTCGCATTTATAATATTAGTAGGAT
>DWGJ01003891.1:0-12531 GCA_018246895.1 Aspitha aspitha aspitha | reverse complement strand
ATTCATGTTTCGTTTTAGTGCTAAATTACATGCATACTTTTCATTCCGTTCATAGTTACGTATCTTAATGAAATATTGTAAGTCTTTGTTTTCCTCACCTTAGCACCCAGTCCGCTCTAGGATCATATCTATATATCATATAAAATAATAATATCATATAAAAATATCATAACGGGCTTAGTGGAGGCATACTCGTGTCTCCCCTTAATATTAGGTATAATGTATGCTACCAGCAATTCAAGTACCTACCTACATCTGTCTGATGCCTTTATCTTAACGTATTCAATTTGACATATTAATTTGAAAAATTAAATAAATAAATAAATAAATGAGAAAATAAAAAAATTAAAGAGCAAAATATTTCCAGTATACACAAAATTCCTTTGAAGATCTACCAAACCAATTTATTCATTAAGATTTGAATTCCTGGAGTGTTTTGTCATCAACTGTAGGATTATTGTAGTCAGGAAACCGAAATTGTTTGTCATTTCTTAGACCAAGGGTCTTCGTATTATAATTGGGATATTGAGAAGTGTTCCTAAATTCTTAATTATTTAGGTGAAATTGTACTTTTACCAACGCCAATAAATTGGTCAAACAGAGACCATGATGTAATAATAGAAATTTTCTTGAGATACTTTCCTATTTGCTTCTCACTATTACCCTTAAAGCTATAATTTATTTCGTTAACAGAAAAGAGAATTTTTGAGAGAATGAGCAATAAAACGAAATGAAACAAAATTGTAGATTAGAAAGGGTGACCCTTTCGATTGGGTCCAAGTAATTGAACAAACTGAAATTAATTAAGAGGAGTGGTAAAGTGGTGGTTAAATGTTATCCACGAAATTATATCACAATAATGTAATAACGAGTTATTTCCATATCTTTCCATTATAAAAAAATAAATATCGAATTATATAATCTCAGAAATAGTTGGCATATACAGCTACAGTTGCAGACCGATATAAATGTAGCACAATTCCTCGTGAAATATTAATAGTAACAAAGCAAAACTCATTAAATTAAAGTCGCAAGATTTCAAAGGTTGTTTACATTTGTGTATGTATAAATATATAACAAGGACTAAAAAGGCAGTAGGTAATAACATTTTCACGATGTTCGAAAATTAAGTAGGTATTGTACATACGTCACGTAGGTCTTAGGTGAGCCTCGGTAAGCAGCCATTTTTGTTATTTTAACTTATACTATAACTCGTCATGGATATGAAACCACAAAAATTAAATTGCAGTTCCATGTCAAAACCAATTCAAAAAGGCAAAATTAATAAAACGCACAATTTTATCGGTAAGCGTCTGTCTAATTATACCAAGTCGTTCGGTATTCATAAAATTGAATTAAGCTCCAATACATCTTTCTCCCCGAAGGTGTGGGTAGAATTTAAATCAAGTTAGCAATGTAATTATATCTTATAATAAGCCAATAAAGGTGTCAGTGGCTTTAATTAAGATAAAAATATACAATTACATTTAAGCTTTCACAACTGCTAACCTTTGTTGGCAAAAGAACATTTACATATGGTCATAGAAGCAAGATTTTATTGTGTCATATCTCCCCAAATCGTAAAAATGTAACTAATCATACTATGTATGTACTATTAGTACATGAGGTAGAGATTAGCGAATATTATCAGTTTTACATTTGAAAATATGTTACGTATATTTTTCGTTTTATACAAAAAAATTTTTAACATAACACTTTAAAATTATGTGTGGTAAACATGTTAATTTTAAAAGTAGAAATAAACAACATTTGATTATCTTCATCTTCTTCATCTTCAATATTTAGAGCACTATGTCCTATATGAACGAGTATGTGTGTACCTGCATACGTGTGTGCAAATAACATTTCGATTCGTATATCGGAGAGATAAATAACTGTGGTTTGAAAATAAATTATTTGAAGAGTCTTATGTTATGTTATGCGATAAGTTTTCGCCTTGCTATTAAATATGTACATTTATTACAATGTACGTAGTATTTCATTTTAACCAAAAAGTATATTTTTTTCTGAGGATTCTCACTTCATTTTCAGAGTTATTTTATTTGATACTAGCAGCCCGCCCCGGCTTCGCTCGGGTTTAAAATATATAGCCTATTTCACTGACTGAACAAATGACTAAAATCGATCCAGTAGTTTTGATTTAATCATTACTGCCCGTGGTTCGCACGCGTTAAATTTGGAGTAAAACAATTTCCCTTTCCCCGTACCATTACATATAAATATGTACTTCCTCTTCAATCACTCTATCTATTAAAAATACCGCTTCAAAATCCGTTGCCTAGTTTTAAAGATTTAAGCATACATAGGGATATAGGGACAGAAAAAGTGACTGTTTTATACATACTATGTAGTGATTATTAAGTTAAAACAAAGAAGTTACTTATAAATTAAATCAATGGAAGGTATGGCGATTAAGGTCTCTTCTGCAAGAAAAAGAACCGATCATATAAAAAGAGAGAGCTAACAAGGAAAAAAATCCCATTTATTTTATCGCCCAGCAAAAGGGCTGACAAGAAGCCGAACGACTGTGTCGTGCTCGTGTCGTTGAAAACAGTGTAATGTTAGGAACAGTTCAGATGTAATTCTGTGATCTTTCGAGTGGCCAGAAACATGTGAGAGTGCAACTGGCTTGATATTTCCTATTTTCTGTTATTTTTATGTTTATGGCGATATGATCCTCGCATTACTAAAAACCAATTTGTGATTTGATCTTAAAACCAGTGAATTGTCACAAAAATGGAACAATTACCTACAAGACGAAATTTCGCCAGTAATAGGTTGAATATAGCACTTCTAAGTCACGTTGAGGTCGTGTCACGAACTGAGAGCATTATGCCGCAACCCCAATTCGAGCGTTCTGTAAATAAAGTTTTGTTTCTACTTAATAAAATGTAGATTATATCAAGTATTAAATATTCAGCAAAAAAGTTGAAAAGCTAAAAAGCATGTCCAATGCTCAATGATTTAAACATATGTATTTTCATTTGGAAATACGAATACGCATACATGATCAACAGCTATCGATTTTAATAGGTTTGGAAACAACAGCTGAATATATTAGAATCCAATTACAATAAAAACAAATTGATACGTTCCGGTCAAAGCAGTTCTTTTTGTCAATTATAAACTAAGTAAAGATAACAAGTTAGATACGTTACAAATTAATTTGTAATTATATCAAATTACTTTTTCTTCGTAATCAACGCTAAATAAACGCAAAAATTGTTAACATAAATGTGCACTATAAATCCCTTATCCAAACAAATATTAGTACAACTAGCTGTACACTGCGCGCGTTGCTACGCCACCAACTAAAATAAATTCATTGGAATGACAGTGGTGCTGTCTGTCGAAATTGGTCGTACCAACTCAGAAACCTTCGCGAGCTCATGCACAACAACTTTGCTAAAGATCATCACATGATCCGACGCATAGTTTACGATTCTATAAAGGACATACACACAAACATTCATTTTTATATATTAAGATGTCTGAGCAATTTAGGAAAGATAAACTCTGTACCCCGTACACCACTTGAATCGCTTCTGAAGTTCCGTCATAGTGGCTTTACAATGAAACGTCATACAAAATGTTTCATGTTGGAATGCTTTCGCAACTCAGGTTTGGTAAACTTTTTCGATTTTTCACGTTTGTCGTGGAGATGCTCCGAGATATTGATGCATTTACTTTCCGTCGAATTTCCGTTCAATATTTTCAGATTCCGCTAAAGATGTTCTTGAAAGGTGAATTGTGTTGCAATTGAAGAATTTGAATCGTCTTTTGGTGTTTCATCTTAACCTTCACTGTTATACTGTAATATTTTTATAAGTGTATAACGCACGTCGAATATATTTATTAGCTTAATAGTTCTGAAAGATTCCATAATGTCCCCATATTAAAGTTAGACAAAGTTAATAACATTCTCTTATATCTATTGTGGGCTGTTCTACATCTAAAAAACAGTTCTACATACGAGTATATATGTGTTATGATCTTAGGGTCAGAAAAATCTGAAAGTTCCGAAATATGTTTATCATTCACGTGATATTATTGAAATTGGGTTTGTATTACATTTATGTGTACAATGAATTTTGATAGGAAGAGGCAGTTTCTAATCAAGAACTTGTTGAATGGCACTGGTAAACAATATGCTTGCGATAGCTCGTTGTGTACACACCTTACGATTCTCCCCAACGTCAACAGTACCATGAAACGTATAATTTAATCAAGGCTTAAAGTCAAGTACGGGAAGCATCTGGTATTACGATCGCAATATCTTTCACATGTCTCAAATTTCATTTCGTTTCGTGCATTTACAATACATACCAATCATCAATAAATGCTCGTTATTAGTTATTATTGTTATCTAAATATTCTCACAATTATAATGGGACTGAATTTCGTAATTTTGTATTAATGTTAACGTTGCTTTCATTAGAAAAGTGCTAACTGAACGGACCAAACACAATTACGTGGGCATGCAATAAACAACTAAAGTCTGTTGATCTGTATAGATCTTTATATTCCTTGACGATTTTAAGAAATGTTGGAAATTTAACTTTATACAAAAGTTTGTCATTTTGAGATACAAAAATAATAACTGAATTCATATTAACTGTAGTATATGAAGATTATGAGGGTGGACGCGAATACATTGTGATGCGTCCACCCGCAGTTCTGTTGATTAATAAAAGATTCGGTTTGTTACAAATGGTGGTTTCGTTGTGCGCTCCCGTAAATTAATCGCATATATTACATTAACAAATTTTTAATAGGGTTGTAGTAGGTAATAGTCTAATTCTTGCGGTTCTATCAGTGAATACTAACAAACTAGTATTCTTGTTAACACGTAATACTAACTGAAATAACTAACACTAACAGTCCCATTTCTACGATTCTATTCGGGCACGGTGGCAGATGTTTCATGAGTTGCAGCAGCCACTTATGACTACTGCTTGCTCGTTGGATCTTCTCTGCGGATAAAAAAGTAAATGGGTGTTTTCAACGCAAATAAGTGTAATAAATTCAAAGTTTTCATTGCGCCAAAGTTTTTAGTTAACCTAATTTCAGTGAGGAACTTCCCCTACTGTAACTGCTCTTGAACTAAAACACTCCGCTTTCGTTCTAACAATGAGAAACATAGCAAGTCTTCTTAATAACCTAATTAACAAAGTACTAGAGTACAAGGTAGACCGTAAAGTTAGAATTGTGCTTAAAACGTATTTTGTAATTTTTGAATTGATACTGAACGAAACAATTATGACTTTTGAATTAAAATTACATTAGTAAATGAAACAAAGGTTTTGTGAGGGGTGTTATTTATTGGAATGAAGATCGGTGAAAACTGTTTGAAATGAATGTTTATTAAGTAAAAAACATCCACAATAATTGTATTGAAATTTTATTATGCGTATATGAGTACCTATAGACATAATTATAATAAAAATAAAAACCATGTGCATAATAAAACATACTAAATTGATTTATTTGTGTAAAATCCTATATAATCTAGCATTCATCAACGAGATAATGGTACTCGGTAGTACCTACATGATGTTGCTACGGTTGACAATTCAATAAAATATAGTCATTTGTTAGGTATGTTATATTTATGTTACATTGTAGGATCAGCTTATAACGATTACTGAAACAGTCCTTAAACAGTGTAAATAATTCAATACCATTTCATTTACCACTTATATTAGAGTAAATAAGCAAGGCATGACTTGCTTCAATTATTGGAGAAATGATTTTTTTTATGTGGAACCCGAATTTTTCTGTAACGTTACAGGCGAGAGAAGAGGCGAATTCGATGAACAAACAAATCCAATTTGACATCTCGACGTGGTTGAAAAACAAGTAATCAATCAAGATACTTCAGAATCGAATTTCTATTTGTACATTTAACATTGTTATTGCCTTTAGACTTCATGTTATTTCGTCCACTAGACTACCAAACTACGAAATAAACTTTTTCAATTTAGCTCTCTCTAGTTAACGACGCATTTGTAAATAACTGATGTCTTTGGGCTTTTGGACTGTAAGCAATAACATCAAAATATAACAGACAATCATACTATATTTTCCTGAGATGTTTTATGTATTGTTGTGTCATCAATGGCCATCAATGGTCATCAATGGTCATCAATAGTCATCAATAGTCATCAATGGTCATCAATAATCGTCAATAGTTGTTGTAAATAATTTTTGAATACAAAGCATAGACCATTAGTGAGGTATGCAGAACAAAATGTCGTATCCGCAGTTTATTTTGACACTGGTAACATTAGTGATAGTGTCATTAACCTAATTTCTAGGCAATAACGAATTAAAAGTTCGAACTAACGTCAGACATAATCAACACTGTTCAGGCCAACGATTTACTAGTACATTCATTCAACATTTTAAAATAACGAACGCTATTGTTTTCGGCTGATGACAAATGAATAGTCTACAGCCTAGGAAATATGTCAATGATAATGATGTTTTATTGCATTACAGGTGAGAGAAAAGTTTACTGCATAAGCACTGGCAGTTAAAATAGATAATAATATCCGTGGAAACATGTTAATAACCATTATTATGTGGATAAGCGTCTGCAAATTGACAACTTCTTTCATTTGCCTTCCACTAATTCTTTCTTAGTCGTAATTAAAAAGACGTAGATAATCTGTATTTATATGTAACCAGTGACCCACTCCGGCTTCGCACGGGTCCAATTAAGATATAAAAAGTACCTACTGTTTGAATTTGATTGGATTGACTTAGGTGAGTGGAAGATTACTTCCTGCTCAATCACAAACATCACCTGTTAACTATAGTATAGATTAGTGTGAAAACTTGAATAGAGGTTTGTCTTTTATAACCGTAATGGTTCATTGACGTACGTCTACTCTTGATGCTAATCGGAATAAGCATCCATGGTGTTACTGCGATTCCATATTATGATTCTTGTAGCTTGTTGTTTGTCTACGTGGAATTTCAAATCCAACTTGTCGAAAATGTTCGAAGATTTTCTTAGGATGATCGCATTTTGAAATACTGATTTGCTATGTACGATTAAAGCAAAATAGCAAAATAGCAAAATAATGATCGTAGCACCGTTTATTTTTATGTATAAATTACAAAAATGTTTACACTATCAATTTATCCAATGAAGTAATGTCAATATAATACGGGCGCTCTTTATAACGCTATGTATGGGTATATGGGCGAGTTCATTCTAAAGGCATTCTTCTTTTATTTGTGAACAGTATCATTATATACAATATGTGGGCCTTGACGCGTACGTATGGCGGTAGGCGTCTTTATTGCGCTGGTGATAAATGGAGAAGGGCATGGTTGCTGAAAATAACTGTCATGCGAAGCAATATTATAAATCGTTACATATCTACTGTCTATTGTTACTTGGAGCGGCACGTGGGTACCGGAGTTTTTGTTTCTTGACAAAGAGAAAAAAAGATGATTAATATGAAAGGAAATTTACAGTGAAAAATGTTACATATTCTTTCATTTCAATGGGGTATCTTTGAGATTAGCAATCTTACCAATTTTTTTGACCAGTAAACCAGAGAAAACATTCGTTACACATATATCGTTTATTATATGTAGTAGTAGTTGATAAAATAATAAGATAATTATTGTGATTATACATTTTCTGTTGAAATTAAGGAAAAGAGCAGAATATGCGAACCAGTTTCACTAAGTGAATGGCTAAAAATGAATATGGAAAAGAAATGGTGCTTACTAACGAATTTTAGAATTTTCGTTCAGTTGCCGATTTCACATTCAATTAAAATTGGTAACTCGTTAGTCGTTATACCATTAATGCTGACAGACAATAAATTTAATGAATTAATAAAAGCATGCCTTTTTAAAATTTTAACCGGCACGGATTCTATAACTTAGCTAAGTATTTTAGTTACAAACATTTTTAAACAACGTTCATAAGTAATAATTCTACAACGATAAAATTAATATTTCCTATGGTCGGTTACACACATTTGTCTATTATTGAGATTTAGGAGAAAACCGCGTTTGGTAATACTGATAATAATGGTAATAATGATTCAACGAAGATAATTTTATTAACTTTGTATTTAAAAATACGTTTAGCCAAATAACGGTTAAATTATAAATTAATTCGCGTAAATCTCTATTATATAGCGATGAAATTGTAAGCGATCATTTGTATGCCATAAAATGTTTGAAACAACCGTACACGTGGTAATATTTTAGCGACGTACATAAATGTATAATTTATCGCAGTATGCGGTTAATGTTAAATCGTATTCATATTATAATCCTATAAAAGTCGAGGATGTGGGTGTTTATATTTCATGTGCCATTAAACGATGTACAAATTTTGTTTTCCCGCGTAATTTGTTTTATATTTTGGTAATAAAGGAAATATTATAACGTGGTATGGAAATTGATAGCAAGGCATATTTTTAAACGGGTATATAATATTATGTAGGTTAAGAGTTACAAAGTTTGGTAGGTGAGTTCAAAAAATGGCAACGTGGATTTGCATATTTTTAAATTATGAACTGGTGAACTCGTACATACAGGTTTGAAGTATGTTGGCGATATAAACCGCTTGTGAATATTTTCCGCAACGAAGCTGAAAGTAAAAACGTTTGAAAATTTTAAAGCTTGGCGCGACATTTCACTTCGGACGGTTTGATGCACTTGTAGCATTTATGGAGCGAAAAATAATGCGACAGAAATATAGTATTTCAGATTTTTTGCATTCATTGTCATGCGTAGGTGCATTTCTAATGGGACGTAAACGTCACATAATACATTATGCAATGCGTATCTTATAAATACTAGAATACTCCATATTGTACTTGTACCTACATGTATGTAATATATTGAGTATGAAAAGGAAACCTTAAAATTTTAAGGTTATCATTTCAGCCTCTCATTTCGGGCGCCAAGGGTTCAATACTGACATTAATTCCTGATTCCGCTGTGTACAGACTTAAACAACGATACCAGTTCGAGATAACGGTAAAGTTGTGTGAAGTGAAAAGTTCGCGAGGAAACCTGCACGTTTTCGAGATGTTATAAAGGTTATAATATTTTCTGAGTTGTGTGAAGTTTACAAATCCGCACTCATCCGGCGTGGCAGACTATGGCTTTAAATTCTCTCACTATGAAAGGAGACCCGTGTCCAGCAGTGGTAGAACAAAAAGGGCTCCAAAAAAAAATTTGGGAAAGTTTGGCATGCAGAAATATTTATTAACACATATTCACACACATAGCTAATGGAACCCAGTTATCACCGACAAAGGTTTGGTTTTTAATCCATCTTAATATTCGATATAGATTTAAATGATCTATATAGGTAATCACGGTAAGATAAATAGAATGTACCTCTCCGCCACGAACTCTATTTTTAGGACACACACCACATTGTAATAGGAGTGTTCACCAAATGAAAATGAATTAGTAGTGGCTCTCAAAAAATAAATTGAATACAGCGAAACATTCTATAAGCGTTATTGGATATTGCATTATTCTTTTTTTTACGTCAACACAGACAAAGCAAACACAATTTTGCTACACGCTGTGCCGTTTGATAGGTCCGTTGCTCCCTTGTGTTAACGTATGCAAATATGTCCATTGTAATGCCGATTCAGGCTATGTTATTACACGGCACTTGTATAGACACAACGTTTGGGTTTATTCGCAGGGGATTATGATCGCCAGCGAAACTTTGTTGTTCTCTCTACGCACGGACGACGTAGTTGTGGTACGGTATCCAACGCGCGAGCGTTTCATTAAATACAATAACTTACAGTCGGGCCGTAACAGTAAAGCTCAAGGTTACCTGTTAAGGACATCCTACGAACATAGTTTAGATCGGCTTTTACGGCACATTCCAACGTAGTGTGTTGCCTACCCTATTTATTTCAAACTTTGTAATATGCATTGCAGAATATTACAAGTTTTTATCAAAGTAGGAAATCCTAGTATTTTTTGTTTTTTAGAGGGCTTTATGATGTTTTTATGTAATTTAGTGTTTCTTTCTTGTTTAATCCATTGTGGATATTACGTACAAATTAATAACATTTTTGCTAAAAAAACATTCATATTTATGTAAAATGTTAAATGAAAACAGGACTGTTTGGACTCTTTTCTCAGTTATTATGAAACTATGACATGGGTTTCTTAAAAGAAATAAGTACGTATAGATAAAGCGATTTTCAACGTAGTACTTCTTAGGCTTATTGAATCCTATTTACTCAACGAATACCGAACGAATGAGAAGGCAAGTAGGATACATAAGTACATAAGTAATATACAAAAGTTACGCTTAAGTGCATGTATTTACGATAACAAACATTAATATGGATTCATATTATTAATATTAATTTGCGCGAAGGTACTTAAACTATGTAAAAAAATATTCTTGCTGCTATATTTCCTATTTCAATCTTATTACTGTGTAAATAATCCTGGTACTAATAGAAAATAACCGACAAGGCTTATACGCTGGTGCTTCTAGGAAATTTAAGCCTTCGGTACTTTCATAATAAGATAGAAAATATGGTTATTGCACCATAACTTTGTGTTGGTGAGCTTTGCTGTTACAATATTTTAAATATCAAAGCTCTTAGTAGTGAGTACTAGGTATTTTTATATTAGGACGTAGGACAAATAATTATACGCATAAACACTGATCTATATAGCCTGTAGCCGTAATGTAGGGCTTTTAAGTACCTTGAAGTAAATGAACAGATTACTATTTTTCACAATAATTTAGTTCCAGATATCAGTTTGGGTGAAAACAATTGTTCTATTATTTATTCAATTTCTAAACATAACATTTAGATTTCAAGTCCTCTTGGTGTTCCTAAAGTTTTTGGCAAAGTATAACAGATGTAGATTTACCAAAAGTTTCTATACAAGAACAAAAGAATTTACATATTTGCGAAGAAGTTACCATTAAGTACTTCATTTTCGCTTGCGGACTTATTCTTGTTTTCCATGTTATGATTAATGATATACTATTTTGTTTCTTCATTATACAAGATAATCTAACATATATTGTTATCGTTACACATGACTATACTTTTCAAAGGGGACCAATTCGTTTCGGGACCAATTGAGTTCGTTCATATTTCAGCATCTGAAACACCGTCTATAATATTGTAGTGCGGTGTTGGAATTATTTTCTTTCAGCTAATAAAGGGGGGATAGTTACAACGAAAGTGAGAGGCATTCCAAATATATTCTATTCTATATGCAGTAATAGTGCTGAAAAAACTGAAGTCTTGTTATTGCTCATGAACGTTGATAACACCAAGGCCGTCAGCAACGCGTTGCCAGTTGCCAAGACAAAGGCAAATATTTGTATTTATTTAAAGGCAAATATTTGTACTTGGTATGAAATATTTGTACAATTTAATTTTTTAGTTTGTATACAGGTCAGGTGTTTCATATAAACATTGATAAGTATTACCGGTGATTAGTACGCGACGATACAATCACATAAGTTAGTGACACGGCGATATCTGATCAGTTGTACCTATTAACAGTGCGTGCTGAGATAAACGTTTGTACGCGTTTACAATCTCCTCGTTAATCTGCTCCGCGTTCATCCATAGACTATAACACAGAACAGAATGTACTACACGGCAGAAATGCTATCCGCTGTTCACATTAGAAGCGATAACCTGGTGGTTTATATATCCGACTGGCCTCTTGGTTTAGTGGATATAAAACCTAACTTTTAAACCGGAGGTCGTGAGTCGGATTCCCACTCAGGACAAGTAGGTACTTGTAATATGGGTACATTTGTTCCCATAATTCTCCATTCCTCCACCCGTCACAATACTCCCTAAGACGTGCTTGTGACATTCTGTTAATCTGCCCTAGGCTTAAACGAAGTAAATTATGGCCTTAACTCTTATCATTCTAAGAGCAGGGTCATCACTAACAGTGTCATATAAAAGCATCAAATTATAAAAAAAAACACGAGATAAATTACGTAACTAATAAATCAGTCGATTAGTTGGTAAAACTAATTATGACCACATCTAAAGATCACACTCAAGCACTTGTTTCATGTAGACGCAATCCCAATATCTCATCATATTTATTTTCAGCAAAACTCGAATCTGCTACTAAGTATGTATGTATTATATGGCCACATCCGAAGTTATGGTATTCAGTTTATATTTTCACTTAGTAACAGTAAGTTGAATTAGAAAAGATAGTAATAGTACCTATTTAGATAAGAAATAATCTTTAATCAGATAACCAATCGGTTAATGGAACTTGCAAAGTATTTCTTTACAGAAATTTTAAAGCTTAGTCCTAACTTCGTAACAAATTCTGTTACCAATATAACATGTCGTTTCTATCTGATAATCCTTATTTGGTATGTGTTGGCAAACGTGTCCGAATTGTTAAACCTAACTGTGATGTAGGCAGAAATAAAGTGCAAGCGGCACGCGCGCGTACGGTAAGCGTTAGGGGGCATTCGTGTGCAACTAC
>DWGJ01003890.1:0-12533 GCA_018246895.1 Aspitha aspitha aspitha | reverse complement strand
GAGTTCAGAAAGAGATTAGTTCCAGTGTTCTCGTTTTAAGAGCAATCTTAATTTTTAAGATTTTACTGTGTTCTGTCCAATGACTGGTAGTGTCCAATGACTGGAAGTTTACCCTATCGAGTTTTCGAAACGTTCAATGAAAATTTTCGTCCGCAGATACTTTTACTGCGAGGGCGGCGATCGGATCGCGACGCTGTCGTGCCTCGGCGGGAAGATATTCGACGGGCACGCGTGCGTGGAGGCCGCGCACCACGAGTGCGGCGCGCCGCGGCGGGGTGGCAGCGAGCGCGGCGGGCGGCGCTGCGAGCGGGACGGCTTCTATTTACTACCGGGCAGCGAGTGCAAGCGGTACTACTTCTGCGTGACCGGCGAGAGGACGCACCTCGCGTGCCCGCCCGGACAGCTGTTCAACGGGCAGGTGTGCGTGCCGGCGAGCCAGTACACCTGCCCGGGCTGAGGGCGCGGCCCCCGCGCGTTGATCCACTCTGAAGCTCCCGCGCCGCCGCCCGCCCGACGGGAGAACGCGAGCAACGAGACGTACCTGATGCGAAGGCTGTGATCGTAGACAATAGATATTCATACTTCCACTTAAGATAGCCCATTTTCATACCTGTCGTTTTGTATTGCAGTTCATGTTTTTGATTAATAGAAAAATATCATGTTGACAATTGTGAATGGCATACGTCACATGAACGGCCATGTTAGACTGAAACGGGACACACCTCACCGGTATCCATAAACTGGCTTGAAAACGTGCCCAAAAGCCAATCGAAGCCAAAAGCGATCTAATTTTACTGCTGTAAATCTTTAAATGTGTTTGTAAAGAAAACAGCTTTAATAATCAGAATTCAGCACACACATTTAACGCTTTATTACCCTTGCCATATATCAAAACCGACAAAAACTACGCTCTAAGTAAAAAAATGTATTAATCAACTAGAAGAGATTATAAATCATCAAAGTAATGTGATGCATTCCAAGATGAATAATTATGATATTTATATGGCTAATTATATCTAGAATTAATTTAAATTTCAAATTCTTTTTATGTATTATTTATTATAATTCTATTTTTATGTATAATTAACTATATCCATATGTTGTCTACCTCCATTTTATAAAAAAAACCATTTTGTATATACTCATTATTTTTATTTGCGTAAAAATTTTAAGCGACCTATATAGATGTAACATAGTTCTAGTAATTACAGTGACTATATCTTACAGTGTTACTTTACAAACACAAGCTCTGTGAATAAGAAAATAATTTACTTTAATTTTTTTTAACATAAAAGCATTTATTTATAATATATTTATCCCAACCTGGATCGATGAAAACTTAGTTAACATGATTTATTAAA
This sequence comes from Aspitha aspitha aspitha, assembly GCA_018246895.1. NCBI lineage: Eukaryota > Metazoa > Arthropoda > Insecta > Lepidoptera > Hesperiidae > Aspitha > Aspitha aspitha. The sequence goes on along the minus strand of DWGJ01003890.1, from coordinate 11,172 downwards.
TACAATATATTATCAATATTAAGTATATATATTTAGAATATAACTAAAATAGTAGTAGCACAATGACATTTATACACTAAACGGAACTTTTAATCTAACAATAACAATGTTGTAACCTTTGAGAACAAATAGCATTTTGAAAAATTACACACACGTAACGCCTCTTTATTTACATTTATAATTTTGAACAAAACAATTTAAGATATTCGTTGATCGGCGAATATTTCTTATTTTATTCATTAAATCAGACCATTTACAAAATTGAACATATTGAATAGAATCTCGCTTCAGACACTGGCCAGTAAATAAAATGGTGAAAAAAATACTGTTCTAGACGATACTAGCGGAATATGAACATGAATATAATTTTTTTCTTTACTTTACGTACAAATTCAATTGATTCGAATAGTCCAATTGGTCCGCACCGGAAATTAATTTCAATCAAACGAAACGCAATCAACCTACAAATTACAGAATGATTTATCATAAAACCTCAATCGATACTTCATTATTTTTCTCATTATTAGTTCTGATTACGAAGTAATTTTTTTTCGGATACCTGTAACGCTGGCTGTTTAAACACCAGCAAATTTTTTACAGATATTTAAGAAAAATCAATATAAAAAATTTCGTAACGCATGCAAATTGAAAACTGAAAGAATACAAATATCTTAAGTAACAAAACGGAATATAATAATCTAAGAATAAATTTAAAGGCTACAATAGATTTTATTTGCCGTAAGCGAAATTATAGATACAGAAATATATCGAAAAATATTGAACTTCAATATTAAATTACGAAACATTCAATTCAGTTAGTTTGCTTATTCACAAATAAGTGCGATAAATATTATATTTTATTAGAAAAATATCTAAACTCTTTATAGACAAGTCGACACCTAGCGAGTTGGCTTGTACACGCCCGTACACACTTAATAAGATCTTTCTGTTGTAACTAAAAGCTATGCTACACGCTATTAAGCGGCGGTTTGAAACTAAGAGCATTTGACTGTCACATGAAATTTGGCATAAAACAACTGTTTAAAACTCTACACTGTTTCAAACCGCCGTCTAATACCGTGTAGCACAGCTTTAACTTGACGCACGTACTTGAACAGCAAAGACCGACGACACAGACGGACGAATTCAACGTCCGTGCCCGTTGAACACGTGACAGATACAATTTGAAATAATATACATCTTTATATTCTTTATATATATAGAAATCCCGTGTCACGATGTTCGTTTGCGCTAATCGCCGAAACCACTGAACCGATTTCAATGAAATTTTGTAGATACCTATTGTTTGGTCCAACTTAAAAGATCTCATTTTTTTATTCCAAAGTCAAAGTTTTCTTTGTACGTAGTACAAAGCTTCGTCGAACGAACATTGTGCTAGGGGATTTTTACATATCGCTGCTTTTCATAATACTCGCACAATACAAAATTCACATTTTACACGGTAGCCATTTGAAAATTAAACAAAATAAAACAATATTGTAAAAAATAACCATTCAGAAAACGACATTTTTGCGCGACAATATTCCGGTTTTGCCCTTATGAATTTATGTCTTACTGAGTATGAAATGAGCAATAGTTTGGATTTAATTGTGTTATAAACTGGTATTTTTAAAATTTTGAGTTGTGTTCGTATTCATGAAAAGCAGCGAACTGTTCAATGCCGGCTTTGCCAAACTATGGCTCGAATGTTCAGTGGGCCCTGCCTGTAGAACAACACACCACCCTACCGATCTAGCAGTCCAGCAGTTGAAGGTGATGTCAAAACTGTAATGGCGAAACAGGAAACAGTTTCGTCCTTCCCAATGAAATAACCTTGTTGATATAGTTATTAGATTAAGTAATAGAAAATTGTACTTAAATTTTGTTTGTCATTTGAAAAGTCCTTTATTCATATTGGTAACGGTTACATTTCGTAGGAATGGGTCTCGAGTTTGGGATATCGTATTTGATGGGTCGTAGCCCAGACAACTTTGGCAACCACTGGTTTAATGGATTTCTATTTAGTTTATAGAATGAACAACATTTTTATTTCTACAAAATAAGTACATATAAATATTTTACAGTATTATTTAAATCAAACCATATTTTACCAGTAATTGTAATTGTAATAAATTGAAATCTATTATCTAATGGGAAATTACGTTTATTTAGCATTTTAACCACTCGACCAAAAGGACAGTTTTTAATTGTGTTTATTCATTCATGCATTTATTTATTTGTGGGTACATGATGAAAGATGACAATTCTTGAAACCTAAAACCTAGACCTACTGTAGTTACATATACATATGTATTTATAGAATAGACACAAGTTATATGTACGAACATCTGGCATATTTATTACGGTAACGTCCATTTTTACGGCGAATTTATTCATAGTGCCTGTGACTTTTAATGTTCCAGTTATAACCGATCTCCTGGCGACACCTTTGCCCTTTTTACGATTTATTGCCTCATACGCCATATTGTATAAATGGCAAAAGAGATGAAACCAATCGAGTAAAATAGATTCGCACCAGATGTCGTCTATAGCCAGGAAATATTGAAATATTTTTATGAAGGATACAATTGGTTTTCCCGCCATTGCTTTTCCTAATCACTATCAATTTCACATTAATCATTAACTAAGCGTTCGCTTCAAGAACTCTTGTAATTAATTCATCTGACTAGGTATAACCGAATGACAAATTTTCCTAATTCATAGCATAAGGATGAGGAAAGAATTTATCGCTGTCAAAATTATTCCAATTTCGAATTCTGCGAAGGACTTCCATAAAGGTAGCATACAGTAAAGGTCATAATTATGTTTGTTTTACGATCGAATACAATCGCCGGCCAGTCCTAAACTTAAAATGTGATATAAACCCAAGTTTAAGACGTTGTAAAATTTACATTCCGTAACAGAAAAATGTAGGTATCCATTTTCAGTTTCCAATTCGTTTCGGCAATGAAACAAACGTTTTTGTGGGATTTAACAATTCGGCGAATCGGTGTAATTAGTAATATAACGTTATATCGCACAGGTCAGTGATATAGAATAACAACTTACCTATCTCATTTACACTCTCACCAACTATAAAACAACATACACATGCACGTATGCGCACACACACGCGCATGCACTGTCACACACACGCATACACTGTCACACACTCACTTATGCACACATATAAATAAATAAACATAATAAATATACTTTTTAATTATTTAAAAATGGAACTTATTCTTGATTGCCTTGATTCTGAACACCTATGTATGTCAAATATGTGAAAATCCCGTATCACGAAGTTTGTCCGACTAAGTGTTGTCCTATAAGAAAACATTGATTTGCTAAAAAACAAAATTATCAATTGGAATAAAAAATATCCTATTTTTTAAGTTGGACCGAAACAATAGATATCTACAAAATTGCATTGAAATCGGTTCAGTCGTTTAGGAGTCCATCGCGAACAAACATCGTGACACGTAATTTATATATATTAAGATTACACGCTTCGTATTTGTTTCGTCCTGTTCGCGCCTTCATTCCTTAATTTCGTACATCGGGAAGTATTTAGGAGCATCCTGTATATAATAAAATCATATGATTGGAATTTATGTTGCGATAACTAATTTTATTGTTTCAAACCTTATAATAGTTCAGTTCAGATTTACTTCACTTTGTACATATAAACATGTATATAGATTTTTAATTTTTTAATATATGTACAAAACAAATGTTCCTATCACATAAATATTCGTGCTGGTCGGGAATCGAACCCACAACCTCCCGTTCAGCAGTCAGAGTAGTCACGTCTAGCCACAAGACTAATGGGACGATTAAACAATACCACTAATTTTCTAGTATATAATAAACTATTAAGATATCCCTGATAAAATATATTACCTTACACCCTTCGCAAGTAAATGCGCCGAAGTGAAAACCTGCGGCAGGCTCCCCGCACACCTTGCATTGCTGATTCATCTGTAATAACAATAATATAATAATAATAACAATAATTTCTGGGGACAATTCCACACACGGCTGTCTGATCCCAAATTAGGCAATTTAATGCCTGTGTTATGGTGACCGAACAGCTGATAAACATACATATATTCATACAATATAGTAGTTATATAGATATTTTTATTACTCCCAGACACAGAACAAACAAATGTGCTCGTCAGACAAATGTTTGCCCTGGGGGGGAATCGAACCTTGCTCTCTAACTGCTCGACCACGAGGCCAGTCGATATACTGACAACACAATCTACGAATACATAGAATAGCTTAGATGCTTCGGATAAACAAAATTAGGCATATGCACAGTCCGGGTGCCCCCGGAACGCCAAACGATCGACTTGGACCGAAGCCAGCCTTTACAAAATATGATCGAGGGAGTATTCTCTCCGCATTTTTAATACGCGACCAGCGTCTCGTTTTTGTGAAAACAAAATGAGAATCGTAAATAAGCCAAATTTCGCTCTAATAAATATGCCAACAACGCCTTTCACACTTTACGATATTATTCAATGTGTCGTTCGGTATGTTTGACTCGTTTGAGATTTTGAGTTGCAAAGTTATGAGAATGAATATTATGCCACACAAGATCGCTTTGAACGTAGCAATCGCATTGTCGACTTGGAGAGGCGTGGGCGAATGGAGGGGAGGGCTGATGATGCTCACTTAAAACCAGGTGGCTATTCGCTTGATTTATTATCACAATAAATCTGTCCGGTAGTTGGCTGCCGCAAAGCGGTGTTTTTATGGTCTCTTTGGGGGGGGGGATGGTCACAATATCGCGAATCTCAAGATTGGAGCAAATTTCGGATCAACTTGTTCCATATGATGACGTGATGACATGATGATTCTGGTGGATGACAGCCCTACTCTGAATCCTCAGAAGCGTGGTCGCCGTGGAATCAATGGACTAGGAAAGCAGAGGATCGATAATTGTATGTGCTTGGAAGTGTCCTGTGTGCAGCTGTCTAAAATGATAATGGTGATGAAATGCGGGGTATTAATACATGTGGCTAATACGGTTAGCAGTTCAGTCTGTAGGTAGTAAATGAGGTTGTGGATCCAGATTCGATCCAAGACGTTTAAATTCGTGTGATGAGTATAAATATATTTGTTTCTGTGATGAAATCATTGTGTCTTTTATCCATCATAGTCTTAGTCAGAGTCGTATAAAGTTGGACCATGTTGCCCCAGTGCGGCTTGGTCGATTTTAAAGTATATATTTCGAAATATCTCAGAAGAATCGTCACTCCCTCTTCCTGTCTGGTTGCCGAAATTAACACCGTAAGCAACCAAGGGTCCGTAACCGAACACACGTACGCAACCGAGCGTCGAACCGCAACCAAGAGTTGGCGCTCGGCCAAACGTTTTGAGATACGACCGCGGAGCCTTCGCGCGAATGTCGCTTTTGAGTTTTTTATTTCCGCCCGACGAGCATTTATCTTCGGACCTCGAAATGTGGATAATTCGATGCGCAAAATATCCAAAAAAAATTCCTAAATCTAGTCAAATCAGAAAATATTTTTGATTTGCCTTAAAACTCGTAAGGTTCATTCGAAAATATTACGTACAACTCATGTTCTATGTGATTATATTACATTAATTTAATTATATCAATATACATACATATAGATTGAACTTCAAATTTTTGGACTAATCAGATTCGTCATTCGTCGAGTAATTTTTCTTTTCGATTAATCGATTTATTATCTTTATTATGTGAAGTTGAAAGACCGATCTTTTCATGCATGTTCAATACGTAAGTAAATCACTGATGCGTTTATGTTTAAGAAAGAATGCAAGAGAAAAAATATTTGTTTATCATTATCATTGATCATGAAGCAAAACAAACGGCTCGCATTGGCCAGCGGTTGGACGTTTATTATTTAAAAGGGAAATAAATCGGCTAAATATAATATGAGCGATGGTCGAAAACCGGTCAACCCTGCAACTGCCGCTGACATGTTTATGGACAGCTTGTCAGTAACACAATGTTCGGGTTAACCCGCGACTGCAGATGAGATATCTTAATATGTACAGAAGTATTTTGCTGTTGTGAATTTATGTGATTTTCGAAACAACGCGTGTCTTTATAATATATTTGCGGCCAGTAAAATATGGCGTCCCGTTTGCTTCATCGGTCAATTTGACGGGTTTATCGTCCGGAGGGGTTTGGGTTCGTATTCAATTAAAGCTTTAAATATCAAAATATTTCTGCACTTTTTTACTCTCCGTCATTTGTGTATCTACGAGTATAACTCTCGCCTTATCCAATCTAAAAATCAAGCAAAAGAAAGTTACGTATTGTAAAATAATTTTGAAAGAAGAAAGAAGAAAGAAAAAAGAAAAGGACTTTATTCACAAAGCAACACAGCAACCAAATTAGACACAAATTGTTTTTTCTGAAGCACAGCAACCAAATAAGACAACAAAAAACAATTTTCTGAAGTAACTGATAACGTTGAAGTACATCGGTCTTCAAATATCACCTCTGAGCAGATATGTCGTTATGAAGTCCCACTCTATCTACAAGTCGTAATTGGTATGAACGAGTTAGGTTATTTTTTAACCCGTTCGCTTACCGCCTGCGTTTGACATCGCCGGCGCGGGGCCTCGCTGACCCACATCCGTCATTGCAGGGTTAGATCGTGCGTGTTTTATAAACAAATCTATATTATATTTGCAATGCGATATAGCAATTAAATTGATGTGCATTTTTAATGTAATTTTTCTTGCAAATATTGATATCTATAATATTGTAGTTAAAAAATGTACAAATTGCAAGTGGTTTCACTTGAAAAGGGACCGCATATGACAGAATAGATAATGGATGGATTTAATTAGTTGGTTGGCTTCAGTTTAATTTTAAGGCAAGTATAAAATATACAAATATCAACATAAAAGTATTATATTTGACTGTCAAGTCTTTGTGGCAGGCGCGTATTTATTTATGTAGGAAAAGCATTTCAGGTTCGCAGAGGTTAGAGCTTTTTAGCACTCGATGCTTTCCGCCTACCCCTTCACTGACCTGCCGTGATGGTGTGCCCACCAGTGGCGGTGTGGCCCTCACTTAATTATTTCAAATTCAAATTTTGTATTCGCCAAACCGTTGCAAATAAACGTGACTTTTTTATAACACTTTGAAAGCGTTTTTTTCTAAGTTTCACGCTGAAAATGCACATTTAATTAAAAATGTTAACAAACAAAACCGACCCCATTTTCCGGCCCGTGACCCACATCGGGCACAAATGCACCGCAATTGGATTAACGTTGCATAATAATATGCACATGTTTACAAATAATTTTTTGCTACCCTCACTTCTGCGGCTCGGGGTTGTTTTTAATTCATCGCGCGCAAGTACCCTCCTCGTCCGCTAGACGGCGGTTTATAGAAATGAGTGTTTGAGTGGCTTTTTGTCTACGAGAATACTCGTTTAAATTATATTTTCCTATGCGATTTATACAATGTTTCGATTGTGTTCAATTGTACTTCATATTCGTACTAGCGTCTAGAAAAGTGGTTTTAGAATACGCATGTCTATTTTTGTTTCCATCTTTTAAACCGTCGCTAAAACTGTCGACGTATTTCAACGACTGTTATCTAATCAACCGGGATTCGTGTAACCTACTGTCTCCTTAACGTGTCGCTCTTAAAACTACACTCCTTTTTTCATAAGTATCTATATTTATGGCTCCACAGACTTGCCGTCAGTGCTTTTTTTTATTTTAAGTTATTCTACGCAATTTGTTACTACTATATTTAAGTTGTTTTGTTTTTTTCCCCCTTTCTCCACTCATCCTTGTCGTTTCGGTTGGTTTATTATTAATTTACTAAAACTGCACTAGGACCGGTCAACCAACTTCATTGATGTTGTCGCCTACCGACTTAACCGTACAAGATCTCTTGCAATATGCGACCGAGTTCGTGACAAGAACACCTCAGTGCCATATTTCGGAGCGAGACCGGTTTGTATCTCCATCCCGCTCTCACCTCACAAGTCACCGCTCCGAGTGCTGGGATCTTATTCACCTACGTGATCCGAATGTCTCATTATTATATCATGGTCTGTTTGGTGATGTAATATGTTTTTTTTTCTTTTTTGTTTGTAAAAATGTCCAGATTGAAGGAACTTTGGCATATACCAAGACATGTGTATACATATATATACATACCTTATAAGCTTTCTAGATAAAAAAGCACTAAGTTTACAATACATGGCAAAAAGATTTAATGAACAAGAATATTTTAGTCTATTTTTGTTTCATTTAACTACTCGTTTCTGCATACTGTACCTTTTTTCGATGCTACAGTAGGTATGTAGAAACGAATAGTTTTGATACTTTAAGGTTAAATTAGATAAAAATAAAATTCTTCACCGAATTGATGTATACATCATATCTTTTTGTCCATGTATTGACGTGCGTTAAGGTCGACGGTGCACTCTTCTGTCCTATCGTATTTCGAAACATAGGACTATAGGACTATAAGACTATAGGACATATCTGTACGAATTATATTTTACATAACATACTTAATTATAATTGCGCTCCAAAAACGACGATGCTCTATAATAAATGTTTAACCAAAGGGAAATATAATTTCGCTTTCTGCGTACGTACGTACCTACTCCGCGACTCACGTGGCGTGACATTAGACAATGTGGACGCTGGTGTCAATACACGAAGTCTCGTTGCACGAATCTTATGTACACGGCGATAAGATTCAAAATGTCTTAGCGTAACGACGGTTGCGTACGAGTCGTGTCGTATTCCCACACGCCGTTGCCACAAACAAATACACATTAAGATCCAATTTGGTGCCGCGATTCGCCGTTTCGAACTTCTGGGCATATAATTGTTTCACGCTTTGGTGATTCTTAATACAAAAAAAAACATGCGAACTCGAACCCTAAGTGAACGCGATAAGGACATATCATATTTATGACTCTATGAATTGTATAAGAAAATTAGAGTAATAAGGTTGTTTATTGTGAGTATTGTTTATTTCGTTTCGAGCAACGTTCCTTGTCGCTAGAGTGACGTGACTAACACTAGCATTCGCCCAAGGCTTTGCTCGCGCAGTCGATATTACAATAGACACTCAAATAAACCATTTTTTTACACGGTTTATATTAGTTTCACCTGTATGTATGTTTCTACGTAAGTGTTTAAACTCAATTTGGATAAAACTAATGAAAGAAAAGGCATTAGCATTATTGTGAATCAATCACTACGCTTTTTTCACAACAGAAGGTACTAACATTTTCGCTCACTATTTTTATTATTAACAATTATTTTTCACTTTTTAGTTCGATGTGCTAGAAAAGCGTATTTTTTAGTTTTTATTTTTTAACTATAATTCTTTAACTATAGTTATAGGTTCCTTAGTACTCAGAGAGGAGAACCCTCGGAGTTAACTACATTGTTATCATTGTTGAAACAAAACACAAAACCACGCCTTTCCTTATCGGAATGCATGTATTGTTGTCGAAGGATAAGCGAAAAAACGTAGGTACGGTTTAAAATGTCCAATTTAAACCAACAAAAGCCTCAAAACGTATCCGAATGTTGGGAAAGTACAAAAAAGAGGAACATTACCATAATAATATTCCGGCTGCAACAAAACAATTAAAAGCTTAAAGAATATATCCGCAGTAAAAGCTCAAGTTGTGCCCGTTATAGATAACGCTTATTACAATACGAAACTTGGCGCGGAATTAAACAAATGAAAGCTTATTGCTGTAAGAGAAGTGAGGCAATTCTAACGATAATTAAGGTTACTACACTTATCTGAGGCGCGGACCAAATTGCTTTCTTCACTGGATGCTACACCTTTTTTGTCGCTTTACACGTGTTCCAGTAACTGGAACGTCGCACTGGCTTCGCCACTGGCATCGTTCTCGCCTGTTTAGTACAAACAGGATATAGTGTAAAATATTAATTTATTAAAAATTTATATTTTTTCTATTACTCGCCTTTAATGTATGCACTATATAGTTAAAACTGTTTTTGCGTTATATTCGTGGGCAAAGGTTGCTCTTAGAAGTCGTAGAGGGCTTGGAGACTGTTCTATCATGCTGGTCCAGTGCGCATTAACGGTTATACCGACTGGTGACCAAATTGTCTGCCGGATATTTGTAAACTCCATCGAGGTTTAACGACTATCATAACCGGTATCAAATATTTACTTATCGTGTTACATGTGTAATGATGACCATTCATCAGCATTTCAGTTATTTATCGTCGCGTTCCCACTGGCCTACTGCTTGTAATCGTGTCGAACTTCGGTCGCGGACTTTCGTCATATTGTGTTTAGACACTAACTAAACTCGACTCGACCGCCGACTGGCGCGACAAACGCAACACGAGTGCGCTAGCCACTTACGGAGGGCCGTGCATACGGTCCGTTGTGTACGAAAATTACTTTTTTATGCTCCGTTCGCCTTTCGCCGTTTGCATACGGACAGTGCGGGGTGCACTCCTGAGTTTAATTTCGTAATAATAATATTAACATCATACGACTACGTTGTAACGAGCGTCATCAAATATGTACGCCGTAACAGGCAAAATATGGAATGATCTAAGAATTCTATAACATCGTATATAAGGTTTCCTCGCGATAATGTTATTCCGTAGGTACTTGTAATATTACCTTAACCGCGCGTATTCGAATCCCGCGGCGCGGGCGGTCGGTTGAATACTAAATCGCCGCGCCATCGCCGCACATGAAAATCAAATGTGATTATCATTATGTGAAATAACCAAAACTGAAACTAATCCGGCCCGACTGAACGCTGGGAGCGATCAAATTTTCACAATGTTAACCTCCACTTACTTAGGCCGGGGCTGCGTTTAATTTCCCCGATGATTACATTACCTACCAGTACATACAGCTCGCGGTATATACCTAATATAACATTAATGCCGTGTCGTACGTTGTCTACTGGTTAGAGACCCTCGACTGATAGATAAACCAGAGATCGTGGATTCGATTCCCGTCGAAGACAAACATTGCGTGACGAGCACAATTGTATCTATAGTACTAGTTGACCTGACCACGCGTTGCCGTGGTTATACATATTTATATTATATTATGTTAAATCATATATCAAATATGTCAAAATCCCGTACCATGATGCTTGTCCGACTAAG
>DWGJ01003889.1:0-12534 GCA_018246895.1 Aspitha aspitha aspitha | reverse complement strand
GTATATCTGTTTCGTCATTCTTTCATCATCCATTCTCTCCACATGCCCGAACCATCGGAGCATTCCCTTTCTCATTTATCATTTATTCATTTAGAAACAGTGTAATCGCATTAAATTGGTGCAGAAGGTACATTTCATATCCGTCACTGATGTCATTATAAATTATGATCAATAACAAGAGTTGATAGCCACGTGGCATTACGAAACACCAATTTATTACATATTTTATAAGTAATTATTTATTCAATGGTTTGATACCTAAATAGCAGGCAAACTGGTAAAAGTCAACATTCAAGGTGAACAAGTGACGGGATGGGATTGGTACCTGGCGTTAGGCTGGTATCTTATATTTTGTTTGTTGAATATATGTATGTAAATGACAATTCGATTTTACAGCATCTATACTATAGATACGCTTTGAATGATAAAACTCTCACAATATTTATACAAATTAGCGTCGATGATTTCAAAATACATATTACAATAAACATTACAATTAGCCAAAGAATCTTACTTTATAATTTGAATCAATAGCCTTCTATTCTAGTGTTGGCTGTCTACTTACTTCTATCACCATTTACTAGTAAACTAATTTTTCTTCTGGTGAAGCTATAAATGTTGATGTAAGAAAGATGCTTTGTGTAAAAGAGAGTATCGGTGTAAAATTGAGAAAGGGAATGATCCGATCGTTCAGGCATGTGAAGAGAATGGATGATGAAAGAATGTCGAAGCAAATATACAATGCGCGTGTTGATGGACGTAAGTGCTAAGGGACACCAAGACTGTCTTATCTCGACCAAATAGGTCAGACATTGGGGGAGTCGAGACCCTCCGAAACCGGCCTGTATGCATGAAGAGAGTGATGAATGTAGATGAAGCATGGCAGATTTGTAAGGACATTGATATTTGGCACTCGCTGCTTTCTGCCTACCCCGAAATTTGCAATACACACTAGATATGATATAACTTAAAACAGCACTATATTTAATTTAAATAATAGATGCAAATGCAATGCAACTCAAACTCCGCGCCAACATACAAAAAAAAGATGTGCCAATGTAACAACAAAAAAAAACAAAAATGTGTGTCTAGAATCATAAACAAATAATCCATTCCCGATACTTTCTTGACAGAGTTTATATAACAATTAATGTATTTTAATTAAATTCTCATTGCTTCCATTTACGTTTTTAATGTCAAACAAAGAAATTCAAAGAAATGTCAAGGAATGCTATTTAATATAATTAAATTGAACCTTGTTTATGATACCTTTTGTGTTTTTAAGTAGCTCGAAAATTAATACAGCGAATAAATTTTAGAAAATTCTATGCATTCAAATTTAAAAATTCATTTAATGAACTACGGTAGATTTTCGGCCATTGGGCAACCACCGGTTTTGCTTATATACATAAATCTGCCAACGAAAAAATTGATATTGATGTCTATAGATTAGTTGGCTGTTCAAATAACAATAATGGTTAACAGTTGGTAACATTGTGTTGGTCGACTGTGATCGCATTTCTACCGACTTGTCTATGGCATTCTGCGTGGCCATTTTGTCTAGTTGTGTTGTTAAGAAATTTGAAAACGATTAATAATTGCCTTAGACGCTGGTTTATTAAGTATCGATTGATATTAAGATGAATTCTAAAAGTGATGGATATCATGAAGATTTATTTGAATACATACGAGTTAGTGAGGATGAAGACGACGGTAATGCTGTTGAAATTCCTTTTGAACTTGACGGGACTCTGCTGCTATCTACTTTAGTAGCTCAATTTCCCGGAGCATGTGGCCTTAAATATCGTCATCCTGATAGCAAAAGCATCAGAGGAATTCGTATCAGTGACGGGAAACTTCACCCGCCTAACGAAACGGGATGGGGTAAAAATTTGTACATATGTGTTTTTCCTAAAGAAAACAAACGTAAAATGGAAGATGTTTCCCCTGAGAATTCAGCCGCAAAAACAAAGCGACTAGAAAAGAAGCTTACATGTTCAGATTTAATATGTCTTGGCTTGCCATGGAAGTCTACAGAGGAATCAATAAAGCAATATTTCGAGCAGTTCGGCGAAGTAGTGATGGTGCAGCTAAAGCGGGACAAGAATGGGTCTTTCAAAGGATTTGGTTTCATTCGGTTTGCTACTTACGCATCACAGATGAGAGCACTCGCGCAGAGGCATAATATCGATGGTCGCTGGGTGGACGTTCGCATTCCCAACTCTAAGGAGGGCGTGGTGCCGCAAATGCCGTGCAAAGTATTCGTCGGCCGATGTACTGAAGATATGACGGCAGACGATCTCAGGGATTATTTTTCAAAGTTTGGTGAAGTAACAGATGTTTTCGTACCCCGGCCATTTAGAGCATTTGGTTTTGTTACCTTTTTAGATCCAGAAGTAGCTCAGAGCTTATGCGGCGAGGATCATGTTATTAAAGGTGCATCTGTATCAGTGTCCAGTGCAGCACCGAAAATAAAAAGCAAATCTAATCCCAATTGGAAGGATGATTCTTATAATTCCAACAACTGGGATGGAAACCGGCCTGGTCAATCGGGTGGTTCTAGCAGCAATGGAGGTAACAGCAACATAGATTCTCTTAATATGCAAAACTTGGGCATTAATCCTAATGGAGGACCACCACCTAACTTTAATTTACCAATTAGTTTGGTCGCAGCCGCACTAAATCAAGCAGGATGGGGTGGCTTTTTAGGAGGGCCAGGAAATTCAGGACCTAACAATTGGCAAGGCGGACCTCCACAAGGCAATCCAGGTAAAAACTGGAATGGTAATCCAAATTGGGGACAAAATGGGCATCCTCCTGCATGGAACCAGGGTGGCAATCCAATCTGGAATGCTGGTAAGGGCGGCAACTGGAATCAAGGAAATTGGTCAGGTGGCCAAGGGAATTGGAGTGGCAGTGGTGGCCCCTCCGGATCGGGAAGTGGCTGGAATAACAATAAACCCCAAACATGAGGTGAGACGTGTTGATCGTAACAGAGATGTTTGTGTGGACTAGTGTATCATATTATAGGTTAAAACATATTGGAACTAAATTTTTCTATAGTTCTCTTGCAGATTTCAATGTTCTAGTGATAGAATTATCACTTTCGCATTATTCACATGAATGTTATAGAACCAAGAAATTGTAGATACATGTAAGCTGACTAATGTTTTGTGTGTTTTAATGTGATGTGGTGTGATGAGAGATAATATGATAAATAAAATGTATGAATTATGAGATGGATGTTTCAATTTAGATGAGTTTGGTTGTTATATTTATGTTCAACGGAAGAATGGTTCTGGTTTGTATACTGAGGTCATATTCAATTATAATATTGCAAGTCTTTTCAACTTCTGCAAGAATATACAGTTTACAAAGATCATGTCGCTGCCTTATTATGAATATTCTTTATCTCAATGAGCAATTTAAAATAAATATGAGCTTTTTATTAATTTTCTAAAATATTACTCTCAATTCAATAATTAGAGAATTGGGTATGAGTGTGTATTTATGATGGTGTATGAAGCATCAAAAAGCAATGCAAAGTGGAAATAAGCTGAGGTGCCTTGGTGTCTGTGTGTGAGTCGTGGAAGACATGGCTTCAGCAAGCATACTCCAAGAATGCTCTGTACTTGCAACAAATGTGTCCATCTGAGAAGCAGCAACCATGTGGTGAGTGAGTTATGATGTAATGGTATGGTCTGAGATGTTTTTTGTGGAAAAAAGGATGTGGCAATATACGAACATAGGACAATTGATGCACACACATGTTGCAATTGGTTTCATGCCGATTATATTTTTCAATTTTGAAATTAAAACTTATTATTTTAGAAAACACGCCATTAACATAATACGACAATAAAATTACAGATGTTGCTGTTATGAATTGTGGAGATCTGAATTAAAAATTTGCTATATTGGCAAATAAAAAAACTACCACTATTCAAGAAACAGGTAAAATTTTTGTTGTGTTAAAACATTCCTATATTATACATCCGTGTTCTAATTGTTGTTGACAATAGTTTAATTCACAATCAATAATATTATAAGAACTATAAAAAGCAATTATAAGCTAGTGTTGGAATTGGCAGGTTAGTTTGCAGTCTTCCTCTTAAGATGCATAATACTAATGATAGTAATCATTATAATGAACTAAACATTGTTTAGGTTTTTATATCCTTTAATAGAATATTATTAGAAGTATCTGTCACTAAAATCTGTAGAATTTAAGAGCTGCATAATATATCACACTTAATTCAGATATAACCTGTATAACAGGAATCTATAACAGGAAACAGTAGTCCTGGAAAATGTCTTAATAGCAGGTTCTATTGATATAATTGGAACTCAGGAGTTCACACTGAAATTCACTACACTTTTTTTATTTTTTATATTTGAACAGCAAACGAGCAGGCAGCAGTCACAAGTGGCTGCTCCCGCCCATGGACATCTGTTACTGACTCCTAACTGGGCTGTAGGGACTGTTAGTGTGAATTTAGTTAGTGTAAGGTGTTAGTAAGTATTAGTTGGTGAGTATTCTTTAGTAACAGGACTGCAGGAACGGGACTGTTAGTGTAATTAGTATGGTTAGTATGTGTTAGTAGATGCAGTGAACGCTACTACACTGCGCTAGAAATCGTCAGTCAATTATTGTACCGAAAATAAAACAGATACCTTTTTTCAACATTCATGCTTTACTTAAAATACATTTTGGAATATTTATTATAATATGGATTAAAACTCAAATTACAAAATTGAAGATAATTGACAATATTTGAGTATTAATTCTGCATGTTTCAGGTGTATATTATACAAGTGGGTACTCTGACAATAGCACATTTCAGCATTGTTTTATTGGAAATAAATCATTTTAAAGTTCAAATATTTTCTATCAACAAAAATTGCAGGATTAGATCACAGGTAAGTAATGTCTTTTCACCTGAGTAATAAAGATGCAACAGATACATAGTTTGTGTTGTTCCACCTGAACAGATGGCGAACGCGGCATATTAATGTATATAGTAGCGCATATTTTTTTTGGTTCAATTCTAATCAAGACACTTCTTAAAAACTTTATCTACCAATATTATCCCCGCACATTGCTAATGCATAAGAAGCTTGTATTATCATTATTAACATGTCACTAAACAAAAAAGTATAACCAGCAGTAAAATATTTTCGTGGAATTAGGTAAAAAATATATGTTATAAAATGAAAAATAATGTTTATAGTTGTACACCTTTAACTTTCATTGGCTCAAAGTTGTAATTATATATAATGTGACTTCTAGGTTTAATCTATAATATCTTATCATGGATTCTGAACTCGATCGTCAACAGATTACTCAATAATCCATATCAATATACATAATATATCGTTACTTTTCATTGAAAATTAATTCTATAACTGTGTACTCGCCTGCCACTTGTGGTAACGGTACTGATTGTTTAATGCGTACGTCGAGAGATTACACCACCATGGCGACCACATATTGCCAATTTGCTGAGGTTATATTTGTTTTATAAGATCCCATGTACATATTTACTGTAGTTAGGTTTGCATGCATGTATCAGATTAATATGCCGAGTTTAGAAACAGGTTAAACATTTGTCTTTATTATTGTTGCATAGAATATTCTGATATTTAATAGTAACTAAAGATCTGTGCCATCTTTAATTTTTTCCACCAAACAAATTTATTGTAGTGTGTATTTTTCTTTGTTAACAGAGTCGGAATTACTAGTAAATAACAAAACCAAACGAAAAAGAAAATGTGAATTTTGTAAGTAATAAAACAGTATTTACTGAATAAACTATATTTACACACAAATGTTTTTTAATGAAAGAAAATAATCACAAAATCTTAATTTTTTGCCACAAGTGTCAAAAAATCTTAATTTTTTTGCCACAAGTGCCAAATGTAATTAAAACAAATATTGTACTAATAGTTTAACACTTATGGCATATCACAGCAAGCATGTACAAAAATAATCCCATACTAACAGTTTAATTTACAATTAAAATCATAATAATATTCATAAGATTGTTGGGAATAGTAGTAACTGGGTAGTCCACCAGTATTATTAGCTTATTGAAATGAAAGTAAGATAATATTATTGAATCACAGGTGAAGGAGACAATGGACGGAAACACTCCAACACTGAAAGTTTATTTATGTAATGTGCACATTAATGAGCGTCTGATATAGAAGATTAGACACCTCTCTATTTCTAGCAAAAAAGTAAAGTTATATGCATATCATCAAAATTTAAAAAATGTTTGCTCGTAAAGTTTAGAAATGAATAAGTTAAATGCGAGCAGATATGAATGCACTTATCTAACAACATGAATGTAATGCAACATTCATAACTAAAGGTTAATTTCCGTTTAGTTACAGTGAGAAGTGTAAGATTTAAAGAAAATATCTAGTCATTTGCAGTCAATAAATCGAGACTTCCTCATGTTAACACTAACAATATAAAAACATAACTGAAATTCAATATCTCGCATGCCCATTGCGCTAAGACCTCGCAAGAATATTTAATGATAAGGTAGTAAATACTGTTAGGATACATTTGCTAACAGACAACATATAACTAGATACCTGGAGCCCTCGTAAACATTATTCATTGATTAATAAGCTATTTTTTGAAGAAATATCTCTAAGATAAATCAAATCTAGTGCATGCAAATACTCATAATAAATACAACTGTAAAGAATGATTTAGAAATGCCTAATTTGGTCATTCATCATATTTTTTTGAGTTTACCAATGCCCAGTCTTATGATAATCTATAACAATAGCTGAATTAAATCTTCGTCACGAAGGAGCAAAATCGAACTGCAATATCCTCTCCAAATTACGTCATCTAAAATACCATATCTGTTTAACTCATTGCATAGGTTCAGAACTTCCACTGTTCTTACTTATATCTCTAAATTCTGTATGGTATGGTGTAATCTTTCAAAATATTTATTTATTTAGTGTATTATAATTCAATACACTACAAGACCAATAATAAAAAGCTAAAAATATAAATGCTACTATGACATTACATTATCTCTTACTTAGACTGATGGCTGATACATTAATTTTGAACATATAGTTAGTTCCAAAGAGATAGAGAAAATCGTTTATCTGATTAACATAACTGCATTTTATAAGACAACTTTTTCAAAAATACTGCATGGGTTGAGTTTGAGTTTAACAATTCCTCTAAAGCTGATAGGTATTTAGTTTTTTTTAACTTTAATCTTAAACGTAGTCGGTGAGATAAATTTGCTTTATACTACAATTGATTGAGGTTTTTAAAGTTGTGTGTAAGATCAGTACAATGGGAAGACGAAAGATGGCCTCCATTCATAGTTTATCCTACAGTCTAAATTTTAACAGAATCAATTAACAAACACAGATTGAAGTATTCTTTAAAGCAGTGATTCTCATTGTAATATATACGCCGCATCACTCTGGGGGCAGTTGAAATTTAAAATCGATCAAGTTTAAATTACAATGGCCGTAAATTGAAACCTGCTCAGCGCTCATGCGTGAAAAATATCAAACAGACAGACTGAGTTATTGTTGAGTTTATAATATTAGTATAAGGACTTCAGCTTTATACTTCACGCAATTCTTGAAATGGTAAGTACGCAGAAAACATTAATTGGGAACCACTGCTCTAAATTAATCCAAGTTTCACTACAAATCAATACCAATCTATTTCTAGTAAAGGTTGCAGGGAGTCGACAAATTGATATAGTGTAAAATTCACAAACAAAAATGTAGGCGAAGAGGAGAGCACAAGGCAAGGTTAAATTACAACACCTGTGAAAAATTAAAAATATCTCATACAAAATGAAAACTCATTTTATTACATTACACAGCTATAAAATTTATACTGATACTGATATCGAACGAAATGAAACAAAACGAATTGTCGTTCGACTGTTTTATTAAGTTATATGCTGTGAATAATTTTAGGCCGGCTTAATGTTTAAATGAGTAATTAGATCGTTTTCTCTGGTATGTAAAGTTTGACTCAGATAATAAGGTCTAATGTCAATGGGTGAAATTAAATACGGTGAAAACAGTGTCTGTTTTAGTTAATTTGACAGAAATGATTCCTAGTCCTTTTAGATTAGTCACAGGTACCATTTTCACAAGTTTATAGGATATATGTATGTTAATTGTTAAATACTGGGCAAATTAACTTCTGACCTATTTAGTTTCACAATGTTTAGGAACTAGAACAATTTGTTTATGTTTAAAAAGAAGAAGTCACGAGGTTGCCTCTCCGCTAAAAGGTTTCATGAAGAATAATATAAGTAGCAAGTTACATTGTATAGACCAATGTCTAAACATTTAATGCTACTTTTTAGATATTCTTTCTACGATTTACCTATTATTTGGCCTAACAATGTTCAAATGTAAAAAGTAGGTATGCATCCACTTGCATTTTTATCTAAATTTATGGTGAAACTCCCGGATATTAGTTAAATCTTAATTTCCATAATATGTGTATTAAGTAGGTATCATTAAATATCAGTCACTATAATTTTTTTGAGTAAAAACTTATTTATTAAGAGAGAATACTAAACTTTTAGTTTTTTAGCAGGTCTAAGAGCGTAATTGAGTGTGACTTGCCGCTTGCTAGCTGCACGCCGAAGTTGCCTGCGTCCATTCCATTCCGCTTCCACTTTCTGAGCTAGTTCAAAGTCATTCTTCTCTTGTTCAATTATCTTCTCGATTCTAAGTTGTTCTCGTAAAATATTCTTAACATCACAATTACCCAGTGGACTAGACAAATTTTTTACAACTAAATTTACCTTATTATTGTTAATAGATTCTTCTTCTAATATAGGCGAATGACAGATCTTTTTGGCATTGAGTTTTTTGGAATCACTTCTTAAATATGGCTTTCGTTCAGAAGAAACTTTACGATTATTAGTTTTTTTCTTAGGTGTTATCTCATTCTCATTCTTAGATATGCTACCCATTGATCGGGTGCGACGCAGACTTGATTCAGGAATCAAACCATTAATGCCCTCAATCCCAATGTTTTGCTTATTTCTATTGCAACCATTCTTCTTTCCTGGTGGTGTTGTCATTACAGGACTAGGCTTTTTTATTTTCGATCTAGTAACACATTTCACTGAATTGTCCTGAAATTGCACAACATGAATCAATTATTTATAAACAGAAATTGATTGCGATTTGTTTAGAAAGGCGTTTATTTATTAGAGAAGTAGTCATAGTTAAATAATACTTATATTATTATACTTCAATATTCTACATTATATATACTTACATTATTTGACCTCAGCATACTAAGAGCTATAACAAATGCAGAGGGCAGCTTTTTGGCGAGAGACAAGTTACGGAGTTGACATAAACCTTCTATGTACTGAGCACGGCTGGGTGGCGCCTCATCTTTTGGACTTTTCTTTTCTTTATCCACCCTCAACCCTGGCACTCTTAAGGGTAGCGTTTTGCCAATATTAAAACTGAAAAAATGTAAATAATGACATTTAGATAATGCACATAGCTAATCTGAAATTTATTACTTTTATGTCGATAAAACAATTATTCATTATTAACTTTCTATGGAATTAAAAGAATTAGGATTATAATATCATATCACAACAGTTAGGATAGGATACTTGAGGAAGTACAATATTACAGTTATCAAACAATAAAAAAAAATCTTTTAAAGCTATTAGCATTTTATTTTTTATAACTCTTGTATGTATTTAGTAATAAAATAAATAATACATATCTAGAAAGAAGAGAAACAGTACTTTTGCACAAGGTGCTCACACACTGTTAATATAGCAATAGAACAGTTAAATTTTCAGTTCATATACTGTATTAATTTATGGTTGTATGGGAACACAACGCGAGGAGAAGGAATAACTGTACAGGACTGGACAATGCAATAAATTAATAGTTGGTTTGATTGCTTTGATTGTTGCATATCGGAAAATTTACTGTTATATTGTAACTTGACAAATAATACATGTATTTGAATTACACAGATTTACATAATAATATATTACCTTGTGGGCGATGTCCCTTCTATTGGCTTGAAGTAACACAATTCTTGCCGCATTGAGTCTACACTGCCAGTTTCCAAATTTCTGTTATCCGGTTCATTGATTTTGTGATGAAGAATTCCAGAACATGGCAATGGAAGGGAAACCACTAGTGACTGTATAACATTTTTTGTTTTTACTAAATTTCTCTCTTCAGTGGAGCTTGTATCCTTATAACTACCTCCTACAGCTTCAGACTGAAATACATTACAGACTTATGAAACAATCATCGATGGTTCACACAACTTAAACTTAGTCTTAAATTTTTGTGAGTACAACAATTATTGATTTCAAATGCTTATTTAAAAACAAATAATCAACGAAATTCTTAATAATTAGTAGCTTTCCAGATATCAGATAATCTTTATAACGTACAATGTTATACTATATAATGATATATTGTAATGAATTGGATAATACTGAAGGGTAAATAGGATAATAAAAATATTGAAAGGGTAACACTTACCTTGGTTTTAATAATCTTGCCGTTCTCTTTATTCCAAGCTCCAGTCCCATTCTTATTTTTCTTGTCTAGAAAATTTTTAAGTAACTTTCCATATGTGGGAGTAATCTCAGGTGAGTGTCTATTATTGGGTTTCATTGAAGAAGCTTTGGCGGTAGCGGAACTGTTGGAACCATTGGACTTTTTATTATTCACAAGTGAACTCCTTAAGCAAAAGTATAAAAATAATTATTTAAAGCATAAGTAAATAAATAGAATTGACAAGTAGTAAAGTAAATTATGATGATATATTTATTTATTTATTTGAATTGAATAATTGATACCACCATATTAGTCACACAGATTAGAATGTTGGGCCACATTTACATAGACCAGGGTACTGAAAGACTGTTCATTTAAAAAAACCATTAACATGATACAAATATATTCATCCTGAAATTAAGCCTCAATTTAATAACCCTCTACTACTCATCTACAAGGTGCAAACCTGAACAGTATAATTTCAACACAGTTTACAGTGCATACATGCAGGCTATGGAATAAGCTTGCTTAAAGAGACATTTTCAGAATGCTTTAGCATAGGGTCCTACAAATGTAACAATAAAATCGATGCCTCAGGGTAGGCAATAAGTTACCATCGTGTCTGATATGACAGATATCTATAGTCACTAGCTACCACTTAACATCGGGTAAGCTGTCTCTCTGTTTGCGATGCCTTTTTACTACACAAAAAATAATGAAGAAATAATGTCTTACACTCACTCATTAATAAGATTTTGCGTTTTACATAAATAGGCATCTATTTTGGTCGGTTTCATTTTTTGTTTCACTGTAGAGCTTGGTATATTTTGCTGTGTTTGTACTTCCAATGAATCACTATTATCCGAGGTTTCCCGTTGTATTTTCAAGGCTAACAATTCATCCTGTTGGAGACGTTCTGTATACCGCTTGTGTGCCTCCTCCTCCTCTTGTTGAAGTTTCCTAATATGGTGCACAATAACATATTAATACAATCAAATGTTGAGCATTTTATTTTAAATAAAGTTCAAAATTTATCATTCAATTCAAAGTTCATAATTTATTTATATCCCACAGGAGTAAACAGAGATTAAATACTGTCCACCGACTAGGATACAAAATTGTTTAATCTACTTTAACATATTTTATATATACATAAATATAAATAAACATTACAAATAAATAAAATAAGTACGAACTAGTGCCCACTTCATCTACACACATTTTCACAAAAAGAGATATTGATTGATTAGAATGCCTAAATTTGTTGGCCAACAAATTGAATCACCAATTTTGAGGTTTCCCAATGATAGTACCGGCGAAGTAACTACTAGTAATGTTAGAAAAACAAGAGGCTTCAAGACAATTATGGACCCAGTGTAGATATAACAAACTTAGATATTTTACAATTTCAATTGAGCTTTGGATGGCTACAGCTGAAATAAATTATAATCAAGAACAACTATGTTTGCTAATATAAAATATCAACAATTTTAAACATACTTAACCAAATTCTCAGTTTCTTGCAAGTGCTTATGCTCAAGCTGCAACCGCTCATCCCTTAACCTTTTGATTTCTGCTTCATATTCACATCTTATTTCACCAGGTAAACTTAACCGTGGCAATGGTGTTTCTGTAAATAACCTTTACTTAGTTCTACATCCATTAGCAAGCTAGAATAATATTTAGTTACTACTATCTGGTATGAATTTTTGAATTGATGAAATATGAAATTATCATATTGCTATTTTCATATAATGAATAATGAATATTATATAAAAACGTAATACCACTGACTTGAAATCTTATAACTGACATATGATATTACTAAAGCACCACACCCAATCAATTCGAAATTTAACATATCACTGCTTTTCATGAATACTCGCACAACTCAAAATTTTGAAAATACCAGTTTATAACACAAATAAATCCAAAATATTGCTTATTTCATACTCAGTAAGA
>DWGJ01003888.1:0-12535 GCA_018246895.1 Aspitha aspitha aspitha | reverse complement strand
TTACGATGGATACCGGTTATAGTACCTACGATGATGACGGCCATTCAAGTTTCGCTTCTACTTATTACTCTGTAGCTGTTAAAGAACAAACCAAATACAGAATACACACGAAACTAAGACACGTTTCTATTAAAATTATTATTCATACATGTTTCAATTTGCTTATAATGAGCGAGATTACTGTCTCTTTATCTGTAGTCAATAATAAAATCACCAATTATGTTAAGTGCTAGTTAATTATTATGTTGCAATACATCGCTACTTTTGCAATACCATTACCCGTTCGCCCCTAGCGGGCGTCCGTCGAGTCTCCGCGTCTGCCCAAACATTTGTGTGTATTAACACGGTACACTAAATAAAAAAGAGAGCTCTCACATCCCCTTACAATATCTAATCCACCGCACAAAGGGGATAACGCTTTCGCTAACAGAATGTTACAATCAAGGTGCTAAGCGGCGCTCCCCGGGGACGGGGCCCTCCGGGTGCGGCGCTGGGCCCGCTCTGCAAATACTGTCATTGATTGTAATCATTTTGTTATTCTGATCGTTTAAATGAATAAATAAATTAGATATCATGCAGTTTTATTAGAACTACCAACTCTAACAAGTACCCGGCCCAGGTGATCGTGTAATTGTGTGGTATGGATAATCTTCTAAATTGAATCATTTCTTTTTAAAGTATACCCTCGGTCGTTCATCTAACTGGATGTCATATTTTCAAAATAATTTATGTCCATTGACGGGTAAGTGTGCATGATTGAACAATTACTTACGTAATTGAGCTGTCAGGCAGCGCTATTAAGCAGACGAGTCCGCCAAACAAGTGCAGTTAATGAAGTCCAAACGTGAACAGTCCGTCGACAACCGTCGCGTCGGTCGTGTCTTGTAGTCACACTCGTCGATTTGCTCAACACACTCCGGACCGACTAATTGATTAACCGAGCCGCTTGGAAGCGAGCCGACCTCGCCGGCCTCAATTTATCAGCGCATTTAGCTCAAATGACGGCGTCATTCGGCGGACAGTCAGCAATTTCATTACGCTAAAGGAGTCGTTCTGAAACCGGTGACAGCTTAAATAAGGCGAGCGAGTCCACAAAGGCGTTCTTATTTACGGAGTGCATAATTTCATTTCTTCGGTGGGCTTTGAATGGAGTTTTCGAACGGGGCGCGCGGCGGGCGTGTCGACCAATCGGGTGCAGGCGCTCGCTAAATGGAGTTGCGATTGCGAGTCTGTTCCCAATTTGGCGGCAATTTGCGGCACAATGACGTCGCTCCGGCGAAGGCTCGTCTCGGCTCGCCTTAACAGGTTATTATTCAATTTGGGGGTGCGTCGGACACATTTTGATTAGTCAATAAGTTAATATGTGGTTAGAGGTGACGGTTTGAGCGTTCGTTTCGTGCGGTAATTGTCGCGCGTGCCGCGGGCCTGACCGCTTATTGAGCGGTAATTGCCACTCAAAGTGTCAGATATTAGCGCAGTCAGAAGATGGAAAAACACTCATACGTACCTTGTGAGCATACATCGTAGGTACCTACTACGATTTTATTTTTTATAGAACTGTCATTGTCTTTGCCATTTGTAAGGAAAAAACTGCTGCATCAAACAAACATACATTTAAATGTTTTTTTCTAATGTTTACCTACACCTATTTTTATGTGCTTATTTTGACGCCACGTATTTAACAATGTTCAGACGGAAAATTGTAGATATTTTTAAAACATTGTTTATCTAGATTTGCCTAATTTTCAATGTCAAGTTTTGCTCCAGCCTTATAACAGAGTAAACTGAGTGGAATATAAAGATAGCATTTTTTTGTATCAATTATTAACATACACACGCGAAGTTATTAAAAGCAGAAAGATTGCAGACCAATGGTGGAATCTCTCAAAACGGTCATCAGTATGATTGAGTGGTGGGATGCATTATGTTCATTACAGTAACGAGTGGACGGGACTGACGATAGCCGCAATTTGTGCGTTTAGGGAAGTTTTGGTTGTGTGGCAATCTTACATGAGTGCCGCGTGTAATAATACAATATAATGACGTTTTAAACATTAGTTAGCATTTGTTTTTTCGATCTAGAAACGCTGTCTAGTTCTGAGTAGGTAGTTTACTACCTACATACCTTAGCTTCATTTCCATCGAGCATTTTTATTTTCGATTTGAAATATAACAAAATTCAAGGTAGAAAATTAGTTCATTCGTTGTAATTGTTACAGTTTAATCGTTGTATGTTTTGAAATCGCACTCGCAGGGACTGTCGTGTCGATTGAATACGAAACATTCTTGTTTTGTAAAGATCGCCGGTACATCTGTAGATGTGATCGGGGTCAACGAACGATGCAATAAAGACCTCGGCCGATACGTACCCAAAAGAGGGAGGGCTCACCTTTCCCGGCGCAAAATCGATACCGGTGCGATTTCATACTTCATAACTGAATTTTATTTCCTCTTTACGTTCTTTCTCCCCTCGTCTCAGACATTTACCCTAATCCGAGGGCGACTCGAAATAAACCTGTTATATACCGCTCGCTTCAAAAAGAAAATATTTTACTTTTCTTGCCAGTTATAAAATCAGTTTCGGTGTCGACAACTAAAAGAGGAAAATACGACTAGGCTGATTAGTGCTAGGGAATGTCGCTCCGGACAGCAGTTATACCTAGTGTCAGTTCGTCTATAACTTCACCAGATGCTTAAAATTCAATCGTCACGATAGAGAACATACGATACGTTATAACAAGAAGTAGTAATGCTACTACGAGCGTGACTAAACATCGCCATTCCGCGATTACAGCGTCGGTTCATTAGTGATATCGACAAGTATTTCTCGAGCCTCTCGGGTGACGCGACAACACACGTTGTCAATGATCGAACATGATTAGCGGAAACGGAAGCGTAAAAAGACCTCGGCCGCCAACGGAACGTAACGTTGCGGGCGGAATTGCGCAAGTCACAGCCAACAATGGCCGAGGGTAGTAATGAAAATATAACGTTAACGATACGGCGACGCGACTTCCGACAGCGCGCGGTAAAATAAACAAGACGGGCGCGACATGCGCGGGGCACTGTACGCCGGCTGCCGCGCGAGCGGCGAGAGACCGCGGACAGCGACGAGCGATAGCGGACAGGATGGTTCACATTCAGCGGGTAGTCACGGTCACGGGTATATCGACCGAGTTGCATCGCTCGCGGCAACGAGTCGAAATATTACCGTATTTATACAGTTATCATGAGTACCCATTATATAATTGATGCATAAGTTACTTGGGCGAGAGTTTATGACAAGTGCACGAATTCCAAGAATGTTTTGTAACATTTCGCGAACTGTTCAGGTATAATTCAATAAAATACTCAAATCCTTATAAACGTTTTTATCACAATTTTTGACATAACGACAACATATTACATTTTGTTACTTTATGTGGTACAACTGTAAGAATGTATGCATTTTACAAAGTAGGTACAAGTTATTAATAATCCCCAATATTGTTGACGACTGTTTTATTGTGCCCCTGGTAGGTGTCCTCTTATAGTAAGAAAGTTTTAAGTGCAAAGTCCTCCAGATCGGCCCGCCGCCGCCTGCCGCTCGCGCCCGACAGCTGCGCCAGCCGGGCAACTAGCGGCCGTGAATAAGCGATTTCGGGCGATCGCTCTCGACGGCGAACGGTTTGTCCGATCGCCACGTAATTGCTATAATATCGGCCGATAATTTGCCGCGACCGACGTCTAATCACGCAGCGTCTGTTTGAAGAATTAAAACCGGAGCGCTCGTTATTGGCTCCACGCCCGCCTTAAAAACGGCTCGTCAGCGCTTCGGAACGTTCTTGGCGAAATCTCATTTAATAAAGCGAACGGTCGCTAATCGGCTTACGTGTTCAAAGCGAAGCGAAGTTCGTGTGCCGCCGTGTCCTTAACATGTTTTTTAATTACCGGCGCGCGGCCGCCCGCCGATTTTCATACATCCGATTATCATATCTCGAATGAGGATTTGCGTTATTGCCGAATTGATTTCAATAGTTGAGCTTATGTCCGTGTTTCCATTTAATATCGGAATTAAAACGGATTACTGCGATGAGATATGGAAGAGCCGTTCGGATTCATATTGGAAAAATTAGTCATCTCTTTTTCAATGACCGCAATAAAAGCTTTGCATCGGAATTTGTGTTGAATTTATGAAAAAATGTAAATGTATATTAAATTTTAAAGTTATCATCTTCAGTTGAGTGGAAGTTGGTGTAATAAAAGAGGAGCTTACTGAATGCAAGTATATAGAATGCAAGTATATTTTTATAAAATAGCGTTAGATTACAATATTGCAATACATGTTTTCCTGTGCATTTTGTACAAATATGAAGATGAATCAAACGCCTACTTCCTAACAAAAAACAATGAAAGAAAGAAAGCTTTAATACTTAAACCTATGACCTACACAGAGCGTAGACGATTTGCAAAGCACGACGGCTGCGCGTCAGTAATGCTGTGTTATCATTACTAACAAAACATTGTTAAATAACAGCACTCGAAAACCGAGCCCGTCTCGTACGATTACGACGAAACAGTTCGGTCCGTACTCGGCGTAACGATAACCAAACACGAGCGCAAACACGCAGACAGTGGCGGGCGGAATGCGGGCGGCAAACAGAGATTGTCACGGTGGACACTTGCGCCAACATAATCAGGCTCATTATTGTCCTCATATTAGTCCAATCCGAGGTGTGTTTGAGCAGACGCGTGGCATTGTGTCGACGTGGAACGAGACGTGTTTATATGTAGCTCCACCGTGATCCGGGAGCCTGCCGTCGGCGTCGGGGACTGGCGCGAGCGCTCAGTACCTACAAATCTCACGCGGAAACGTCATTCGACAATTGCATGTAATTACTTTAGGTTACGATTTAATCATTGAACACTTTCATAATTCGTGAACGTTCAATTGGTGCTGGGTCACTGGACTACGCTGCACCGGGTAATAACCGGGTAATAACGACCAATATAGATAATGTTTGGTACCTACCTTTTTAAATTTGTCTACTTTTGAAACAATCTATTTTTTTTGTATTCTCTAGCAATAACTTGCCCTTCGGTATTAAGGGTACTGGGTATTAAGTATTTATATATTTTCTTCTAATGCTTTTTGTACCTTTTTGCAAAAAGCAGCAGATCTGTACGCTGAACTAACAAATAAAAGCTGTCTAAATGAATTGTGATCCTTTTACTGATACATTCGTAAATAAAAATTGTCAATTTTGATTCATTACAGTGCGTGGTGAGCGTAGGTGGGGTGCACGTGTAATTGGTTAGAAAATGTTAATGATTCGTTCGTGATAAAATTAATTGTTCATAATTACATAAAATGCAATCCTTAGCTTATTACATAAGAAAAATATCTATCAAATCAATCAAGACCTAATAAAATAGCCGGTAAAGAAATTTGGATAGCTCTTGTAGGCATAGAGGCGCGGCCACACACACCCGCTTCCACGAACCAAGCACCACTCCACAATATTCCACTAATAATAATTACGCATTTATTTTCTTTCAAAACTTCACTTGACAGTTCGAGATGCATCCCGTGTCACTCTTTGTGTGGAGTGCCACTTTAGAAATATCTCTCGTAAATCATTTTCGTTTCCTTACATATCATGAAATAAGGTCTGTATTGCCTTATTCTTAAGTTTCACGGCGGCGAGGGAAAGGTTGGTCGTCGAATAAGGTGCCTACACGCTCATTAGTGTCTTATAAGCACAAATAATAATAGAGGGTCGTTTATTGTTAAAGTATTGCAACAATATTAAAATAATAACTCGATAATAAGGTTCTTTGTGCCCGCCACGGTCGGCCGGACGAACGGACGGCTCGGCGTGTTGTCAGTAGGTACTCTTCAAGAACTGCCAGTCAACTTAATATTTGTTATAGCTAATACTTTTATAGTCATTTAGAAGACAAATGATTAGACGACTCATGCAGTCGTCGATGGATGCTACATTGGATTGCGTTAAAAAAATATTATTGTAGAGCGATCGTTCATGTTATAAGTATTAATTATACAACATTTATTTTCTTTTGTTACAACATCAATAAATGTCATAATGATTTATAAATAAGTACCTACTTTATAATAAATCAAGTTGTCTAGATATATATAATTATTGAATAAAAATGTTTAAGTATGGAACGAAGCAAGTTAGGTTTAAAACTGCCATCAGACGCAGCGTACGCACGGAAACAGTTGATGTGAGAACTGAAGGCAGCAAAGCCTCGATAGGGTTGGGCGTTCTTGACAAGCAGGCGGTCCGTGTGGTGGAAAGAGGGCTGCAGTTATCAATTGACGGGTAGAGGAAGTGACGGACTTTGATATGTGTAGGTATATTGGAAAACAACAGCGCTACATAGAGACGAACAGGATATTCGAAGGATAATTTTTGACCCGCAGTGAAATTTAGATGGCTTAAAACCTTTATATAGGATAGAAGTTCTATATCAAATAATGTATATGAAGGCTAACGATAAAACCTTTTCAGCTTTCTGACAAAAATCGTGACGTATTTTGTAATAGGTACCTATATTTCTTTACTTAGATATGTAGTTATTGAAAGAAGAGAAGTTCAAAAGTACCGTATCTACAATAGAGGCATGTCTGTCATGGACCAACTCAGGTGGTGTACCAAAAGATTACGAAAGTCCAGACGGAAGTCGGCAGTTTCCTCAGTAGTGAAGTACTGGGTATCCTGGTTTTGAGTGACAGCATAGAATTTTGTATTTCTGAGGTACAAATTTCACATGCGATTTATTTCAAACATCCTCAAGGCCACGAATCGAGAGCTTTTATTTTGTTTTGAATGGTAATAGCTTATACTCACGTGATACAAGCGTATAACTAACTTCTCGTCTGCTAGTAAGCCGGTGTGGAACAAATTTTTGCGGTGCCCGCAAGTAGCTTGTATACAAGCGTTTAAGCGAATCGTCACCGATGCGTGACATAAAAAATGTTACAATACGTGTAGTGAGGCAAGCGGCTGAGTAAATATTTTCTATGTGACCCGTGTAATTGGCCGAGAAGAGCGTCGAGGATGTTGGCTTAGGACGCGAGTGTTGGCGGATCGCGCGCCGCGCGTTACTGTTTGTGGGGTTTTCTAAATAATGTCACTGAAATCTCAGGTACAATGTATAACATAGTTTAGGTACTGTCAAAGTTTCCCCGAACATTCAAAATTATTAACAAAAAAATAACAATAAAGTTGCTTCAATCTTGAAATAAAAAACATACAGAACTATTAATAAATAATCGTTTATTTCATTCCGAACGAATTTAATTTTGTTTCATAGAGAACGGAGCTATGAAACTTGAAGGAAGGTCGTGTGAGTGAAGAGGTCGGATACGGGAAAATAGCGTAATGGGCAAACTCAGGATAGTTTGTGGCCCAACAGGTCACTGCGCGGCCCTTACGGCGCGGCCTCCAATTTGCGTCAGGCGTCTTACGAGCAAATTGGATGGTTGAGAGTCAACCCTTTCGATTCCACATACGATATCACGAGTTGTTTAGGAAAATATAGGCGTCCCTAACATCTTGAGTAATGTTTTCTTTTGTTATCTATTTTTGTAGAAATTCTTTACACAGCTAGCTATCAATTAATTTGGTTGGTAGACGCTGACGTATTCAAACAAATAGCGAGAAAACAATCGCGGTGGTTTTATTAAATTTTTATTTTAAAAATTAAATCCAATGCAGTGTAAATCAACTTAGTAGGTACCCCAGTTTATTATGTAGATATTATAATACGATAGTAGGAGACTGGAGCTTGTCATTTATTAAAATTGTAATTTATTATCTTCGAGGTCGCGTAATTAATGGTAGTCGATGAAGGTCAGCACGGTGTCGCGTGGTGACATTGGAAATTAACAAGAATTTGTCACTAAATTAAACAGGCGTATAAATCAGTTGGTCTCCTCGGTCCTCAGGAGGGGCAACTGTTTTATTCGCAGTCGATTGCAGATCTCACGTAAAAAAAGGAACACGTTAAATCTATGAAATATAAATTTTCATAACGTATAAGTTACGAGTAGCTAAGTGTGTTGACGATTAATGTTTCATTGACGCGTTCGTCCTCTCGCAACGTACCACCGATAATTGATGAAAAGCAACTGCGCAAACACAAGCGTAGGTATTATTTAGAGCAGCAAGCGCAGGCTCGGGCGTCACGCCTCGCACTCATATGCATACACGATATTGTTTGTAACTACACAGTCACTCGCTATAACGTAGTGAAGTAAATTATCACCGTGTTGTTGTATGAATTTAAGCGTGAAAACCATTTAGTCGCACTTACATACGGGCCTAGCATACGGTACCCGCTTCTGGCCGTGGGAAAATTATGAGGTTTATCGTGCATTGCAGGTAATTGCTAATTGGGACTGGCTGAATATTTTATATGAATGAATGAATTTGAATGAATATTTTTATTGAATATTTACTACAGTAAAGGTAGCACACATGTTGTTGTGGGGTAAAAATACATTTACGTTCAAACTCACCTTCTAGATTTCAATGGGATTAATGTTTTATTTTAATACTTCATCAATGAAAACGGTCAGCTCTCGGATGGGTGATAACAAATTTGAAGTAATATTTATATGTCGGTAAGTAGTAGCGTTAAGACATGAAGGAAGTTTTGTAGGTAAAACTACGTCCGACCTGTCCAGATCTAGTACCTCGCGAGGCTCTGGTTCAACAGCGATGTCAATGACCCGTCGGATGCCATGAAGTGGTGGGCGAGTTGAAACCTGCCGGAAGTCGCAGTGTTCGCTGTAAAGTGCGCCGTCGTTTAATGATCCGAGCCAACTTGCGGACGTTTTGCATTCACTACGGAGTCCTTATATAAAAATCCCGAGCGCGGCGAGTGTCCTCGAGCGAGGGCTAACTCCAATTGAGTCCAGAACTTGCGCTTCCTCGCGATTCACAAAAGGAGTGCACTCGGCGATCCGCAAACACCGTCGGGAAACTCCGGGGAGTAAACAACCCGGCGACGGCGACGGCCGCCTGCTTGCGGCAAAACTCTACGACGACTTATAATTTTCACAATTTTAACTTCGATTTTATCACAACATACTTTATTCACATCAAATTTGTAGAATAGCATATCATCTTCTAAAGTCCTGTTCTTGATATTACGGTGTGATATAAAGCTTGTATTATTAACTTATGAAATATTTTTTTACTTTCTTTTACTGAAACGACACTAAGTTACACTGTTTTAAGTCCTAATTAAGTTTATAGTTATCGAACATTAGTAACAATATATGGCCGTAACGCTCTGAAGGTGTCCGCTCCAGGCCCGAGCTACACCCGGGCTAGAGCTGCCCGGGCGCTCTGCGGCAGACGCTGCTGCATGGCACATATACATAGTTACGTTACCGTTTACTAACGATTACCCGTGTTTATTGTTAATTTGATCAACACGTTTATTTCGTTGTTAATGTCCACCGGTTCAACTCCGGCCCACACTGCGGAACAAACCACTGTTCAGTTGTAACAAGGCCGTTTGTACACGTTGTTCCTCACAAACACATTGTTATACTATTGTGCTGTTTTTATTTTAAAAGCTGTCAATTGTCGTAGGTGCGTTGTGTTGTACATAAATGTATTAATATTTTGTTATAACTTACAGTTGTCTAATTTTACACAATGCTATTTATGATACTAATTAATTATTAATATAATTAATGTTGAAAAAATTAAACTTCATTTTATTTCATAATTAGAAGATATTACTTAAGAAACTAGAATTAATTATTTAATACCGCTAATGTATATAATTATATTTTGCAATAATGCTCTTATGTAATAAATAAGGTGTTTGTTACAATTTCAAGCTGATATAATAAATATTTTTCAAAGTACGGACATACGGGATACTTTTTAAATCTGTAAGTATTTCGCCGGCTCTACTTTTCACGTGGCGGATCGTTTCATAGGATTTTAGTCCTTACGAGTGTTATTTAAAGAGTGTAAATCGCTCGTGTATCTGGATCTTCTAAATTTTCGGTGAATTCAGTCGTATAACTGTGTTGGCGTGTGGCTGTTATGCACTAAAAGGACTATTAGTCAAAAATGTTTTGCCATTTCCGCCGATGCTTTCGGGATGTGCTTTGTTTATCGTTTATATCGCCTCTTCGCTGTAAAGCTCTTTTTTGATAATTGCTATGATCTGTTGTGTACGCTTTGATGTAACGTTTTTGGTCATTGGAAAAAATGCATTTGTTTTGAATTGATAAGAATTTTGCATCAACCTCTGAATGGTTTTTTTTTTAATTACAAAAATACTTCCTATGTTTTTCCGTACATTCTTATTCCACGAGAACCTACTGCAGTATGATGTGTGAGATTTATTAGTACGTACGTCATCTGTAAAATTTCCTTGAAAGTAAATAATTTTATTGAGAGAAACATTCAGAAACAACGTAGCAGCGATGTGTTCACGACGTTTATTAAGAAATATAACCATAACATTATAGCGACTCTACAACGGGAGCAGTTAAGCAGTAACTCAAACAAATTCAGCATTGCGTCATTAATTCAGTACAAGCGATTGGGTTTGGAGCCGCCGCGTCCGTCGCGGACGGCGCGGCGAATCGCATCCGTTCCGGCATCGTGTCGTGTCGTGTCGTGTCGTGAGCCGTGAACATCAGGTTACCATTGTATTGAGTGTAGAGTAGTGAAACGCACTTGTACCGAAACCAACGTGACAAGTTCAATGCAACGATATTGAACCAGCCATCGAGAGCTATTGTTCAGAGCGGCTGCTACCGACAATGTTTGTTACATGCGTTTATTCATTTCAGTGTCATTGTCATTAGAGCAGTCAGGCTTCAGTTTTAGAATTGTAGGTAATTAACAATGTACCTGCTTGTTCTACGTGCATTGTCTTCAGCCCAAAGGTGGCCTTTAAAGCGGAATCTATTCTTTTGTGAATGCGTATTGGTGTACACCATATGGTATATTGTATTGTAAACATGAATACATAAGTCTTTAAGGTATGTCTTGAAACAATAGTCAAAACTTTCGATTTTGAAAACATGTGGGTATAACATCTAATGAAATGTCTGGATTGGAGCCATACAACACGCTGGTCTAAGGCGATACGGCGTAGTGATCAAGGTTTTTTACCCGTCCTTTAAACACGGGTCTGATTTCAGATAGAGAATTTATATCCCGCTTAGCATACTTCACGCCCCTTTGAGAATACTACAAAAACCTTTATATTCTTGTGATACTCGTATGTAAGTATACCAAGTTAACTTTTTTAGAATATTTCGTTCGTCAACTCGACTACATATTGCAGACTTGTGTTTAACAATATATTAAGGCTGTGGTCACTGAAGAAATGTGTGGCGCACGTAGTAATGATAATAATAATAACTGGCGACAATTCCACACACGGCTGTCTGATCCCAAATTAAGCAATTTCATCACTGTGTTATGGTGATCGGACAGCTGATAAGAGTAACATACACATACCTATACATGCAATATAGTACTTATATATGTAGATATTTTTACTACGCCCAGACACAGAACAAACAAACAAACTGGTATTTTCAAAATTTTGATTTGTGCTAGTATTCATGAAAAGCAACGAAATGTGCTGCACACACAAATGCTTGTCCTAGATGGGAATCGGAGCCACGGGTTCCGGTTTTGCAGTCAGGGTCTGTAGCTGCTCGAGCACGAGGCCAGAGACAACGCCGTGCCGTCTCTGCATACCGCGCGGGCACGGCGTCGCTAATCGATTGGGCACCCTGCACGCCGCCCTCAGCCCTTTGTTTGCCTAAATTGATTAACCGTGGGACAATAGCTCTGCCGCTAATAACTTTATTCTAATTCCATTAATATTGCCACCGATAGCTTCATTAATGTAGTGTTACGATTTGATTGATTCAATTTTGATTTCGTTTAATGGATTTTCTCGATTTTCAGTCGCATTGTGTTTGCTTTAAATTAAGTACCGTAAGTACATCGCGTTTATATGTAGCACTTCAAGTACAAATCTTGACATTACAGTTTCACATTAAGCCAAATATGAATTTATTATGTGGACACCAGTGACATAGAGTTTGAGAAGCCATTACAAGTATTAATGATAAAGTCATTAAATATTTATTTGACTGAGTCGTCGTGCCAGTCGCTAATGACTCTGTCTGCTGAGTTAAAGGACTTTGGTTCGAGTCTCGCCTACAACAAATATTGATGTAATCACTAACCATGCTTATCCTGCGTTTAGGTGTAAAACTGATTCCGATTACGTAGGTATTTAGATGTTCTATTTGACATTGGCTCTGTTCGACATGGGATTGGGTTGTCTCAGATATCCCAAGATATTTATACTATAATATTGCTGTTGTTCCAAATGTAGTTATTGGCTAATTATATTTACATTCCCATAAAAATACAACAGCTAATGGTGCTACATGATTGTCTTGTGACTACCGTGGTTGTTTCATAAGTTGACGCGCAACAAATTGTCGCCGGCGGTGTCGGGG
>DWGJ01003887.1:0-12535 GCA_018246895.1 Aspitha aspitha aspitha | reverse complement strand
GAGAGACTTATAAAACTAATGGATTTTCGGTAAGTCCATGTCGCTTAAAAACGTCAAGTACCTACTTAGAAAAGGCTTTTCTAGTAACAGAGGTCGTTGACCGACTTTTGACCCCTTTTAGAAACGATCACTTGTATTTTATTGTACTAAAACGACTTGTTTATTACAATATGAGGCTAATGGTATCAATTATTATGAAATTAAACAAAATAAAATGGAATGAATAGTTTATGAACATATCTACCTATAAACAATTTTCTGTTGATTAACAACTTCTGACCTAACGAATGATATTTATTTATAGAATACTGTGTTTCGTTTAATAACTTGTTAATTCTCATGAAACAAATTCTCGTCGTTAAAAACTTTTCAAAAGTTCTATAAAAGTTCATTGGAACTTTCACGGACGTAATTTACCAAAATCGTGTCATAATCTTATAACTTTTTTAAAACAATAGCCAACTGGGTAACTTTATTGTAACCCGTAATTTTTTTTATACTGTCAAACCTATAATAAAAAGCTCAATAGCGATAGAAACTACCATTTTCAACGTATTGAGCTTTGCTACTATTTTGCTTTTAACATTGGAATCGTGTACTATTTGTGTTTGTGCTTTTATGTCGACATATAAAAACCTACTCTTGAAGCACCCCAGGTTACCTTACGTATTGCAATTTCAATCTTATTTGCATATATTACGGCTTTAAATTGATGAACAGTTTTATAACCCCAACCCTAGGACGGGCGATGGATAATTAATTAACATTTTTAAGAATATATATATAAAAGCGAAATAATTTAATACGGTCAGTGAAAGGGTTGAAGATTGTCAGTTGTCAGGAAATGAATTCGGGGAGAGAGCTAAAGCGTGTAAGTTAATTAAAAATGTATATGTTGAATTTTATTATTTAAAAGTTCGAAGTGGAAACAGAGATTTTATAGATAACTTCCAACCGAAATATAATTTGAGGGATCCGTATATTTTGTCAACAACGAATCCTAATAGTGCTTGGAGAATACGAAAAGCATATTTTATTCACGTACACGAAACTGGTTTACTAATAGAACCTTAACCAAATGCCATGGCCTCATTGCCCTATTTTTATCTTTTGGCTTGTATTCATGTGGCCCACAAGTGGACTATGAACATCCGCTATTGTCGATTAAAGTCTCAAGAATGCTTTAGCAGATTGTATTTACCAATATATCTGCCAATTAAATTAAATTATAACATATAACTTAATATAATATATAATTAACATATAATTTTAATTATTTATGTTAATAATAAAGATTAATAAAGATTAATTCGGCATAAAAGCAAATATTAAATACATTACAACTAAGTTTACAATTAGTGTATAATATACTAAGATTGGAGACATAATATGTAAGGAAACAAAACGAACTGAAAATACCTTTGGAAAACTGGGTTAAAAGTATTCAGACACTTTTAGTATCTGCTTTTCCAATAAAAGAGAGAGAGCAAGCTCGACAAACGCTGACAGAATTGAATGTTTTGAATAGAGACAAAAACGTATTTGTAACGTGTTTGTAGAAGATTCTTGTTTTAGAATACGTTTATCCTAATATGTAAGAACATTAGGTAAATGTGTCGCTAAAATATTACCGCTAATTTCGTTAAATAAGCAATGTTTAAAAAACACACTTCTTGAATGTTATAATTTCAGTTTCAAATTTCATATTTTTTGACGTACATTATGCTAACAAATTGCCCACTCTTCTGTTTTGTATTCAATATATGTAGGTACATATATATATTAACTATTTTCACAACTATTAATTGAATATGTTAAGAGTAGAACATATCTACATAAAATCAAGATTGTAAACCTACTTGGAAGCCGATGAACCTCGTTTCAACTTAAAACATAAACCGTAATAAGTTATATACTCGTATGTAGGTATAACCAAAACTTTTCTGTAGATTATGTGTTCAACTTTCTTTTGTAAATTTCGTATACGCGACAAAATGGAAGAAATAATTCACGGAATTTTCAGCCGTTGTCGTGATACAGTATTTGTGTAATTCAATTTCAAGGAAAGGATCTTATAATAATTTTCATGAAAATGCGTGCCTTGGAAATTATCTTTCGAAAAGATTTTTAGGGAACCGCAATCTTGTTGTGATGTTCCTTCATCTGAAGTTAATAACTCGTGTTCAGTTTGATGATATTGTAATGAAATGGATTGTCTTGACTGATGCGCTGTAACGATTGTAACGCTAATTTTTATCACAGACCTCACACTTAACGCAACTTAAAAAAGTTATTTCTATACTCATAGGGTTGAATGAAATGTTCATTCTCATGGTAACAAGTTCCTGCATCCATTTCGATAGTAGCAAAAGTATTCCAGCTAGAATTATCAAATTACAAATAATAATTGCTGTATTTTAAAGGTCATATCATATATAAATCTATCTTTATATACGGGAACGCTAAATATTTAAGTTAATTTGTTTTATCGTCCAAGTCAGATTTGTTAACTATTGCGCATTCATAGAGTTGAATATGTAGAAACTATGCTTACCTCGTTTTTATTTATAAGCTGTACCCCAATGTTTAACTAAAACTACGTTAAATCCTTCAGAAAACCCATAATATATAGGTATGGTGAAAAACGAATTCAAATTTAATTATTGGCTGTTATTAATTATTTCTTAATTCTTTTGCATTAATTTAAACGGAATATACATTTATGCATAGGCAAGGATATTATAGCTATATGTAATAATAAACAGCCAACAGTTTTGATCTCTATGCAAAGATGTATAATTTCACGCTTCAAACAAGATTGCGGATGAGAATACATCTAGTATTTTTGATTTAACCTTTGCGTATTAAAACTGTGTTCTAATTAAGAATTACACGACACGGAACTTTTGAATGTTCATAGTTGCATCTAGCCATGTAACGCAATACAAGCAATTCTGAATTTTAGAACGTTTAAGATTAAGTTCAAAATACATTGGTAACATTTAAACGGAAATGTTCCGAGGTGCTTCGGGGAAATAGTGAGTTTAATTGCAATAAACTCAAGTTAGATATAAATCGGTGATATGATGTTGACCGGGATGGTTCTTCATGATACCAATTATCGAATATCAACAGCAATCTATCGAATATTGAGTTCTATTTGTATCGTGTCTAACATACTAAATGCCAAAGATCATCTATGAATGTAAGTGAAATATTTATTTCTACGTAAATAATTACGAAAAGTTATAATAGATCCATTCCGTTCCCATTCCATCTGCCGTAGCACTTTACGAATAGACGCTACAGAGGGATTATGCTAGAGCTTGCCGTTCACAATTGTACCTTATACATACAGATTTAGAAACCAATTTCATTTAACCATTGACACATGAAAAATCGTTTCAACCCAATAAGTCAATAGTCAAAACATAAATCGAGGACATCTTTTATGATCTATGGTTATGATATTCATACACACTAGCAATCAATTTTTACGTGTTTCAGTTGTATTATACAAAAATGCTCCCTATTGCTTGGTATTGAGGAACTCAAACAGATTATGAGCTGTTATGTTTTTATGTAACTAGTATAAATCTTGTCTGTTAAGGATCGAAAATCCTTAAATATGTATCATATCAGATCTTTTAACGATAAACGTAGTGTTTTTGTTTCCGATTGTAGAACACTAATAAAAATGTCATTGGAATTATAAAACAATGTAATGGCATCTACGCTGTCTAAGGCTAGTTTATACTACATTTTTATTTTCTTCAGTTAGTATGAAAACCAATTTTAGCTTAAGAATAATAGCTAATTTGTGCAAAAGAGACGTACCTAAATGCCTTTTAATTTAAACATACTGAGAAAAAAGCTAAACTAAAATTATATTTAATCCTTTCCTCTATAAAACATTCGCAAATGTAACATTAACAATAATAAGTAAAAAGCATTTTCTAAATAATACATTCATTGGTAATAGGCGACCGAATAATAATTCCCATCTAACTTCGCAAAAATCCGTACAAACGTCAACAGTCTCTTATAAGCTAACTTTATTTATCTCTCAAAGTACTTGTTAATACTCAACCCCCGGGTGGAGGTAGGAGTCTGGCTTCTCTGACTTTGACTACACTGGAGTAGTCCTGCGACTAGTTGTCCGACCAATCTCTCGATTAGTGCGTGTACTGAACGGATTTTATAACAAGCCAATTTATGAAGATCTATAATTTGCATACGCTTTGTCGAATCGACAACATTTATATGCCATGTACAGACTGGATAGGTAGAGTCTAATGGATAGGTTGGTTCGTACGCGTTTTATGTTATTGTTACATATGTATAAGTAGTTACAAGAAAATTCCGAGTTAAAACATGAATAATACATGGTTTTTCTTTGTTTCTTTAATCAGAATCAAGCAAAATCTTACCTAGAGTAGAAACTTTAACTAATCACTTCCAATACGATTTGTATGCTAACTAATTGTAAAATAATGTTACCGGTCAAAGTGGTGATTTGGAGGACGAGAGGAAACGAGAAACATTTAGAGACAAAATTTGTGTACACTACTTACAGAATTAAATCACTTTTTTGATATTTTCTTTTGGATAAATCGTATCTCTAAGACTATATCCTAATAACACATTATTTGGGATAAGTATTACACTTAACTAGCTTAGTATATAATTGAGTATCTAGCATATATGAGATTTACTAATAGCTGTTGTAGAGTTAATAGCAAGTTCTGAACAAAACTCTACTTTTTATTCATAAGAGTTGATACAAAAATATCGACTCTTAATAAAATTATAGGTTATTTTTGATATCATAAAGTTAAGCAACAAAACTATATAAAGATTCATTGAAACTTGAAAGTATAACGTTTCTCTTAGTGAAAACTTTCTCAAAGTAATTTAAAACTGGAACGCAAAAGCAATAAAGAGCCCTACAAGTTATTAAACAAACTTTTAATTTGAACTTGCGGCCACCGATAACAATGCAGCAAAGTTGGGTACGGCGGCGGGGGGCGCGCTCTCCGCCAATCTTTCTCACGTTGCAGTACAAAATCGTGCTCCTTTGTAAGAACACCGCTCAAAACTTTGTCCCAAGTAAACTCGCGGAAACTGACAGTGAGTCGCGAGCCGCCCGCCCGCTACCGCGTCCGCTCGCCGCCCCGCTCTCGCTCGCCCCGCGCCGCTCCGCCGACGCCGATCGTCCCCCTCCGCCAAACAAACGGACAAGTTTTAATGTTTTGCTCACAAAGTGTATGATTAAACGCGGAGAGCGCCGGAGAGAGTCGGCCGTAAGTTATTGATTTTCCCGGCCGAACCCCCGTCGACTACGCGACTCGCGGGCCGGTAAACGTACTCTAGCAGACGAACCCACTTCATAACTCCTATTTGAATGTCTTAAAAGTACTTTCATGAATTAACAACATACTCGAGTCACTTTTCTGGACCTTCAAAAAAGTTTCGTGCGAAAAACTAACTGTTGGCAAGTTTTTTTGTGATAGACAGTTATGACGAAAGTTACTTGGAACTGCGCAACCGTGGCACTGGCGGCACGCGCCGCGCACCCTACAACTTCACGTCGCTCTACGTTCCGAAGTTAACGCAAAGTTCCGCCATT
The DNA here is from genome assembly GCA_018246895.1 of Aspitha aspitha aspitha. Lineage (NCBI taxonomy): Eukaryota > Metazoa > Arthropoda > Insecta > Lepidoptera > Hesperiidae > Aspitha > Aspitha aspitha. The sequence continues at coordinate 6,906 of DWGJ01003887.1, read as the reverse complement.
TTGGAACATGCTCACAACCCACTTGTTTTATAAAGAAACTTTTTATTAATTCCTGTGGGCCGCGGAGTGTCAGTAAGATGTTTTGAGGTTATGCTGAGAGTCGATATACGCTACTTTGTGTCGGAGATACTGGGAAAGTGATTGAAACACGTCGTGAACGGTGTAAAAAGTGTGTTTGTGACGATTTCACGTATTGTTTTGAAGTGTTCCGCGGGTGACGTTTCCCGGATGATGCTCTTATAATTTGTGTTTACTTCTGCATTAGTGAGGAGGACGCTAAGATTACTTTTTGACCTTGCTTATGGTCCGGATATTCTTATAAGTGACAGGTGAGTAACTTCAAGTTAGTTTGACTAGTTAACTTTTCACCTTGAAAGTTGTGTTTATAAAAAGTTTCAGTCAAAAGTATTTTGAAGTGTTACAAACTGAAGTTACGTATACGAGCACTTGAGATGTAACTCCCGAAGTGAATTTGATGACACAAACAAAGCGATACGCTGTCTAAAGCCTGATAATAACCGAATTACCATATTGTAATATTGTATTATTTATGGTTTATGTATTTTTAGCATTAAACACAACTTTGTTTTTTATTATATTTACAATATACGATAGAAAAAAAGAAATTGGACTTCGAACTACTTTTAATAAAGGAATATCTAAACGTACGTACAGTGAACAAGATTTCTGATTCTCAATAATTTCTTAGAAATTATTAGTGAAAATCATACACCCTTACATAAAGGCGTTTTAAAATTATATCATCTAAGACACTTATAACCTTGTTTGAACGTATCTGGAAGATCAATATCAATTCTTATGTAACTGACTCGTTTTCTTAATCACTATAGTAACTTTGGAAGCGGAATTATGCAAATCTATTTTATATTCAAAATCCACGCAACTTATTACGTCTTCAAAGAAACAAAGTAGGCTTTCATCAACAATATTAAGACAATAGAACGGAAACTTTGTTCGCAATTACTTTATTTTCTTGGATGTAAACTTTTTCTTTATAAGTATTATACATATATTTTCAAAAATATTATGCTATAAATTCGTAATAAGAGAATATTTATAACTTGATATTTATAGATGTGACAAAGACTAATAAATATTTCAAGAAAAGAGTTCGTCCGAGTCGTAAACTAGGTAAAAGCCTACAATATTGCAGATCGTTTTATTGAGGACGCCATTACAAAGTCATTTTAGTAACCGTTCCCGGTCTCAGTCCATTCTAGAGAAGGAAAATCTTTCTACAGTCACGGCTCTCGATGGGATAACGTAGACGGGCGCGGGGTGACAAAGGTCCTACGTGAATGTCATTCATCAAACAATAACTTACCCAATACCCAAACGCGCAAAGTACAAACTCGCGTAACACCCAAGAAAGCTATGAAACTTTGTTAAATAACTTTTCAGATAACTTGAACTCGCTCTATTTGCGCAAAGTTGTAAGCGGAATTCTACCGCGGGCTAATTCAATCTGTGCTCGCTTGTAATAAATGTTGTTTTCGCGTAATGCCAATTGGGGAGTTTGTGTACTTTGTTAAGTTGAAAGTTGTGGACTTCGCGAAGCAAAACGCGAACTTTTGTTGAACATTTCAGTGTAGTTAGTACAATGTTATAATGGAAATAAGCACTTCAAAATGGCGTTGCTTGCAGCTGTTTTAATAGGTATATGTTGTTATCGACTCTGAGATGTTTATGTCGCGATGTCGGTGTAATCGTTGTCTAACCTTGTTACGTTCTCGATGTCAATTTGTGCACATTACCGCTTAGTGACGCGGAGCATAGTAGCGGCTTATATACGAGTATAAACGGATGCAACATTGCATTTCAAATACTCGATTGCCACAGTTTTTCCAAGTCACATACCAGGACGCCATGTACATATATTGTAAGATTAAGTACTAGCCCCTGTAACTAACATAACTTACGACTAACCAAAAAATAGAATAAAGTAGGTAATTGTTTAATTTCATTAACGCAAGACGCAAGCCGCATTGTTTATGTATGATGCATAGCGATATTCCCGGCCATATATTACGATTACAAATAATTAGTTGACTGTGTTATTCAGATGGTTAAAATATAGTAACCACCTTTTAGTAATAAACTGTTGAATATGGATACAAAATGGCTTTTAATAAACATTTTATAGGGTGTGGTCGCGCTAGCCGCAATGAACGCACGCCGCAGCCGCACTGCTCCCACGTCCCTGACGCAGCACACTCGTCCTTTGTTTACGTATAACGAGATTGTATATTGTAGTGCTCCAAAGATGTCCCCATTAAATTTGCTCTGTATAATTTATTAAATGCACCGCGCTCGCATATATGAACGTTTAATCTTATTGTACTATTTGCTCCTGTCTCTACCGCTTTGTGTTCGTAGTAGCAATAAATACCCTTTAACTTTAAAATTGTCGTTAATAGTTCTTTTAAGCTAAACAATAAATTGTCTCCGTAAAGTCATGTTATATAATAATACGATTGAGACTTCTTACGACCTAGTTATTTTCATATGAAAATTCTATATTTGATGACAAATGCATGAAATTTTATATCGATGTCCAATAATCCTTACCTACACACATGAATGTATGTATACAAATAACAAAACACACTGCTGAAGAGATGTCAAATAAGGTTAACATTAGTTTATAATAAGTGAAAACTTTAGAATAAACACGTTTAACGATTTAGTCTTCCGTCTTGTATAGCATAGATATGTGTAGTTATATTTCTTAACAATAACGAGAAATATGTATAGTATTCTAAAAGATGAAGAGAAATATTAAGTTAATATTTCTTGATAATCACAAAACATCAAACACCAGAGGACAATGAAAACAAAATACACAGTTAGAACAGAGCAAACCCAACTAAACATTACACTTATATCAAATTCGCAGTAAACATTCTCCAAATGGTAAAGCCCGAAATAATGACATAGTGATTTAATTATATACGGCGTATTCAAACGCCGCACTGAATTTACTGCTAGCTGCTGAAACCTTAATAACACAATGTTAACCAAACGGCACAAGCACCAGTTTACCTGCTATACAAAATTCAATCATATAACAATACGTTTACGTGTGAAATTTCACTTTTCTAATAGTTTCCAGCAATCTTTTAAGGCTGTCTCTCTACATTTGCTCCGTTTCTTTTTACTTGCTTTGAACAATAAATGGCCCTCGGGGAAGCAACTGTCTTTTGGCTTGCTACTCAGTGTTGCTATATCAAGGGTACCAGATATCATATACTCTAGTGAAAACATATTCATATGTATGTAGTCAAACTATAAAGGATAAAATTGTATGACACAAATTCTCTGTTAACTCCGGATTAGTAAGCAGTGGGGGTCAAATGTTTTAATTACAATTCATCTACTGTTAATATCTGACCGTAGTCCTAAATGAAACAGTCCACATAAAATTAACTATGTATTTTAATGTGTTATCAGCCCCCCCATCGGTTGCTGTTTGAAAATTATCTGTAAAATTGGCCTGCTAGTACCTAACAATAATTCACAAGTGCTTCACTGCTTTGGAGAGAACATTAAGTTATGAAGCCGGTTATTATAGGAGACCTTAAATATGGTTTAAAACGTCACCACCAAACGAGTATTTACCAGGCTTCCCGTAATTGCAGGAGAGATCCACGTTCAGCAGTGACTACAAACATTTAAAAACGAATTTTTTAATAATTTTTATTACATGTTAAGTTCATGACCTAAGTCTTTTTGGTATTAAGAATAAGTAAATATTTGGCAACACTTTTCCAACTGTATATTCGTCACATTCCCTTAAAATTATGTCGCTGGGGATATACTTCTATGCTATATTTTCTCACGATGTACTATCAAGCATATGTAAATGTTAAACAAGGTCAATTTACGGAAAATGTTAGACGACTGTGACGTAATGTGATGTGAGTATTTTTTACTTTACGTACGAATATAAAAACGTACTGGCTTTGATAAACCCCGTATAGATCGTAAGATTATATGTAAAGATAAGGATATAAATTTTTCTTTACAAATTTCTTAGATTCATTACTGAAGTAATAACAGAAAAGTATGATATTGCTAATTCTCCTAAGACAGGCCCGGATGAGAAAGCAATGACGTATTCATAAATACAGCAGGTAGTAACTATTGTGTAAACTTGAAGTGTTAATATGCCTTATTAAACCCGATTTATATTAAAAAATCGGATAAGACTATGGTTCAATATTAAACAAACAAACAGATGTAATAAAGGATTTATGTCAATTGACATTTCACAGTGTTCATGAAAGTTGTTTATGTTCACGGTGAATACGTTGGATTTGAATTCAACCGACGTTCTAATCGTGCGCGTTGACGGCCAATAATTTTCCTTTCCCCCATTGGCATCTCGTCTAACAATAAAAATGTCTTTGGGTACTGAATAAGCGCTTACCACTAGATGTGGTATTTATCGGTTTCTGTGTGTGTGTGCGTGTGTATGTGTGTTCACGTGCTTACTGGAGGTGATCATCTCCGTCTCTATCGTACGATTGTTTACCACACAACAATCTGTAATCAATGACTATACAATTACTTCATCCATTAGCTTCAAAATTCCTATTCAAAGCTATGTAATGAAGTTATCGCGTGGGTCATCATTGCTGTTCTATTTACTTCATTATTGGCACAAACTTCATTTAGTCGCATGCTTTTCTAGTGAAGTTGCCAACCTCGCTATTTGTATAAAAATATGAAGTAGAATGTTTGATTTGTAAACATTATAATTCAAACAAAAACTTTTTCGCACTGAGTGTTCGCAACAAACATTGTAATTTAAGATCTGACAGAGTTGAAAATTTTTCACCCTCAAAGAGCAATAGTAACGGATTTCCAATTTATATCTACATCTAATTATGCTTTGCATCTATTTATGTTGATATTCCTACTGTTTAATTTTATCGTTAAAACTGCAACTGGATATTACAATAGAAATGTAAAGAAAAGTTTAACTATTTCAGTGGATAAATAAATGAATGAATTGAACAAAATTCCCAATGTTAAGAAACGAATCACTCCTGATGAATGACTATTGATATGCTTGATAACGGCCCTTGAACCTTAAAGTTCTTTATTAATAACAATTAGGGCGCCCATCGAAGCTCGAATAATATCGAACATAGTTAAAAAGTCCATGGATTACAAAAAGTAATTAATATTACTTGAAACAACTTGCGTTCAGTATATAAACACCTACTCGTAATAACTTTCGGTATTGAAATTCGTGAACGCCGGCGTCTGACGCCTAAGTACAGCTGAAAACTTTTTGAATTTAACTTCTTATTATATACGGAACTGTATATATAAATATAGCTTGTATCGTAACGAATACTTTCCTCGATAAGATATTTTTGATATTCTTATATACTTAATACAATATAATTTTACTTTTAATAAGTACCTAATGGTGAATTAAAGATTAGTCAACGAAATTAAGCTACTGAGTCTCTAAATATATTTTAACAACTTTTTCAAGTGAGTAAAAAATATGTAAATTAATTTACTCCTTGTATCGTTCTGCGAATTGCGTTGAGACTCATGAATACAATTCTAGTGAATGTACGTTATATTTAGAATGTCTCGGAAGCGAGTTTAACATAGAAGACTGTGTTTCACTGAAAACATTTCAAAGGAGTTCCTTAAGTAGTTATTTAGGAGAGAATCTTTCACCTTCAACAATCTGTTGGTGTGTATATTTTTCTGAACAAAACGCAAGGATTGATACGTTATTTATGAGATTCAATATTCTTGCACTACAGAGCACTGAGTATTTGTAATTAGTGAAGCTTTGAGCTTTCCCCCCTGAAATGCGAATCGATAGCAATACAAACTGCTAGCCAAAGAATTTTTCTGCTCTTAATATAGTTTGGATTCTCAAATTATGTGAGTTTTGATAAAATGATTGTTTAGTGCCGAAGGGAAACTCGAGACCATTGTTCAACATTGGATAACTTGACTCGGACAAGGAAAATCAAAAAGTTTGTAATTGAGAGATACTACATATAACAAAACAACTTAATTCTTGTACATAAGACTTCTATTTTAAATTTTATTATAAAATTACTTTTTAATTTATTATTTGTATTTATAAAAATATTTGTGTATACCTATAGAACAAGAAAGAGAGAGAGAGAACAAAATATATCTATATCATACACGTGGCTATAAAAATTTAATAACGTTACAAGAATTAAGGATTCCATATTTTTATTAGAAAAATCAGAATTTTCTGCATGAAATAATATTTATAAATGCCTGTTAATCCTTAATCGTTGTACGATTCGAAAGATAAGATAGGATTATTCCCAAAATACTATAAACCTTTAACCGAAAATATATACATATAAGAAGGAGAATAAACGTAATACTCGCAGTTTTATGAAAATGTAATGAGAATTTATTTTGTGAGGTATTTTATCGTCAGCGATTATAATGATATTGTGAAACTATTTCATAGCTATAGTTTTAGATAATGGAAAATATGTGTTTTATAGCTTTGTACATTTCATAATATAATGACATTTAGTCTATGTACATATTTTTACAAAATAAACTGAACATTTTCAACGGACATGTCGACATCGAGTTGCCTGCCAAAGCCGAACGAACCTCATAATGATGTCACAGAAACAATTACTTATGTATGTATATTATTATCCACTTATTTATTTAGATAAGGATTATTATTGAACAGAAGAAAATAGCCCCGAAAGTAACGTAATGTTTTTGATTGAAACATTGGACATAAAAGTAATTATTGTTAGTTAACCATAAGAGATAGATATATGCTATCGCGGACTATTCTGTAGTATTTTTATAGTTCTACAATTGTCTAGTACATTACTTTGGTGT
>DWGJ01003886.1:0-12542 GCA_018246895.1 Aspitha aspitha aspitha | reverse complement strand
GACCGCGCACCCGGCCGGCGCCGCCCGCGCGGTGTTAGCGCGGACTCTCCAAATCAGTATCCTGTCCTCAGCTTACCTGCAGCAGCCTTTTACGACACAAAATAAACAACAAAATTCGGTATTATAAGACTAGAACATTCCTTGAAACCAAAGCAGAGTAATTACCTACATAATATAATTCTTAGAGTGAACTCAAAAACACACCGAAAACGTATACCGTCTATGAACACGTTTACGTACATATTTTTTTACATTCTCAAACGTGGTCGTATTTTATGACAGACGTCAAGTGACAGGGAGATAGTTCATCTCTGTCACGCTGAAAGACCGCCGTTAGCTTTTTATTCGGATACGATATTATTTTCGCGCGCTCTTCGTTTTATTGTGTAAAAAGTTACTCTTCATATCAAAGACTTACATCGAATAGAACTCAATATTTCTGAGATGCCGTTATCATAATGTACACCTACATAATTATATACATGACTTAATTGAGGTTCAGTATATAAAAAACTTTTTGTATGCAGGCTTGTATATATACGATTCACGTATAAGAAAACGAAAACAGGTCTATAGGAATAGTTTGTATTGAATATAGAATAGTTTATAGGTACTGAATATATTCGATATGTACATAAAAGTGTCCAGATGTAACTGTTTATTACATAATTTTTCTATTTTACACATGAATAGCTGTGTTCAACAACGTTTATGATTGTTCTATAATCCAATGCTAGATATGTATGTGAAATTTAAAACTAAAGTTCACCACGCTAGCCCAGTAAGAGTTGATAGACTTGATAACACCTTGACCAACTCAAAGAACATTAATCCAATAAAGCCTTGGAGATAGTTAAATATTTTTTTTTTCGGCAATTCTTTTCGAGGACGAAAATAAATCCACAATTTTCAATTCGCATTCGTAATGCATTTTACTATTAGGTAGGTATGTACTCAAGTTACAATGTAATGTAAATTCTTGAATGGGTAAACATAAAAAACTCATGATATTATAAACACTATATTTTATAAGCTTTTTCTTAGAAAAGTCAGCCAACTATTTATAAACTATCTTACGGTTACATATTTGTGAAATGACGCTAAGATCTGTACAAGTAATCTCACACTGCTCATTATTTTCCATATAAATCGATGACATTAGAAACTTGTGGATAGCATGTTGATGTCTGTAATTTATCACTTTCCATTTACATAAGTAATACAGTCATCGAGATTAATCTACAAGAATATAATTTATGGCGTTTAGCAGAATAGGAAACCCTTGTTAGAAATACAATATTATGTTATAATTTATAGGCCATAATACGCTTACACCTCATTATATTCGATAATGCGTGTTGGTAAGATTATACGGGGGTTAATTAGAGATGTATAAGAACTATGGTGTTGATATAGGAGACTTAAAGCTAATTGGGTAATGCCAAGATTACCGCTCATGGGTCTTATTACTTATGAGTCGGCCGGCAATGATATTAGGCTATAGATTAAGATTATACTCCGTAATCCCTCTCATCGCGTTTCGGTACACGTTTATTTTGTATTCGATGGGAATACGATAAATATGAAATAGACGTTTCTCAAGTAAGCACGACTATTTTGACTAGCATTCCATTGGGGCTTTATGCAACTCGAATTACGTAACCTGATCATACTTGGATTTATTTACTAGGTACTTTTACGACTTCGAATCCTTTTACTCAAATTTCAAAACTCTTAAATAACTTTGAGTAGTGCGTCATTTCTTATTTTAGATTTTGTGTTACGCGATACTCTTTTCCAAGCTCTAGGAAATTAATTTCTTTGCTTGTAGGTACTTCTTGTTGTTTAACAGATTTTAAACTGCACAATATTACATGAAATTCTGATCATAACTTCTTGACATTACTATAACATCTCGACATTACTGGCTACAGTTTCATTTGTTTTCCGGATGGGGTTTTCGTTTGTACAGTTTTTAATCAAGGCTCAATAGGTTTAAATAAATAAATGGTAAGTATTAAACTATTTATAAGATAACATACGCTACATAACATAATACATATATTGTTGTAAATAACCAGAAGTGGGGAATATGAAAAGATCTATTAAAGAAAGAAATATTTAATGTTACATATTTACACAAATATTTAATAATACAAATGTTAAGTAATAATTTAATGCAATACAAACAGCATTTTCACATAGTAATCAATTACTTCCAAGTAGGCTAAAAACACATACGACTATTTATCCGAAAAATTCTCATGAATTAACTTTTATACAAAACACCATACAAGATAAATGATTTCTTAATAACAATTAAAGAGAGAACAAAATACGTGGACAAACTCAAGGCAAGAGGCGCGCCATCATTCAAAAGCGCGGGAAAAGCCAATAAATATGGCGGACTATTTTAGTGTTGCAAGTGTTATATGACTGAAGATTGAAAACATTCCTAATAATATATTTATAAACATTAATGTTTGTTTAGTCAACAATAATAATAAGAAATATGGAGACTCTTTCATAAGACAAAAAAGTACCTATCAATATTTGATACGTACATAAATGTATTATTGATATTTTTTTAAAGTAATTCGATATATATAAGAACATTTGACGTTCACAACGTAAAGTAAGACTATTTTTTGCTCATAATATTATCCTAATAAACATTATTATAAATATTCAGCGACGATACGTCAGACCGTAGGCAAGATGTGGCAGCGTATTAATATTAATAAGTTCGTAAGAAGTACATACCTAAACTACAAATAAATAATTCCTATTTACCTGTAACTTTCAGGGTAGGTAAGAGGTAATTGAAGGTGAGTTTTATACGTTATAATATTGATTTCGTGCTTCGATATAAAGCAAGAAAGGTTTCTTCTTACTAATTGCGAACAAGAAATTATTTCAGGAATTACAATTTTAAATACCTAAACTACAAATAAATAATTCCTATTTACCTGTAACTTTCAGGGTAAGTAATAGATAATTGAAAGTGAGTTTTATACGTTATAATATTGATTTCGTGCTTCGATGTAAAGCAAGAAAGATTTCTTCTTACTAATTGCGAGCAAGAAATTATTTCAGGAATTACATTTTTACATTTTAGTTGTTTCGTTTTATTCTCAGTGAACCCTTTTATTTGATACCCATACCAAAGAAGTGCATAAAAAGAACTAGTCAGCCATATTGGATGTAGAATGACGTCACTAAGTTAACCATGTATTGTCATCCAAACATGTCAACTTGTACGAAAAATTCCAGGTCAATCGCTTAGGGATAACTGCTTTAAAATTCACAACAAATATTGTTAAACCCATATTGGCTTTTCTGATAAGAGGGAAAAAAAGAAACCATTTATTAAGTAGTTGAATATTTTGCCGTTTCAATGTAGTGTTATTTAATTCAGTATGTACAATGTATTGTATGTATGTAGGAATCTCAGTAGGATTTTGTAGTAGGTATGTGAATCAACGTTATTTTAAAGTACATACATACCTATAAATGTGCATAATTCATTACCGCTTTTAGCGAGCTGGCCACATTAACGATATTAATGTAATTACTCAATGATATTTGTGGGGGAGAAACCTTTTCGCGCAAGCAATTTTTATCTGATCATCGAAATGAAGGTGAATTAAATAAACATTCGTTCTAATATTATAAATTGAGTCAAATAAAAAAAAATCACACATTGTTGTGTAATTAATAATGGTATGTTTCTCTAATAAACAAATTAAAAATAATAAATAAGGGATAGCATCGGTTGCAAATTAATTACAGAATAAATTCCAATATAAGTATTTAGGGGTTCCGTTTTCGTTGATAAATTAATTTACACATCCGCACATTCATTGGATGTTGAGTGCAGGTAAGGCTGAGTAAAAAGATATACTTATTTTATTCTACAGGTCGAAGGAGCTTCACCAACTCTGCAACTATTCTGTAACTATTAAACATATTTAGTAGAGTGAAAAAAAAAAAAATCCTCATATACTAACACATTTTTGTGTTATACGTGTACTAATATTAATTGTTTATTAATAAATTTTGAGATTTAATAAAACAAACAATATCGTAATACTTTGAAACAACTTCACACATCTGAACCCAAGTTAGGCCAGTAACTACATTATTGTACTAGACATAAGGTTACTACAAAAACATAAATAATTTACGTCGTAGACACAGCAAAAAATTCATGTTTCCTTACACAAATAATTATCTTGGCTGGAATCGAATCCGCAACCCCCGGCTCATCAATCAGATTCGTTCATTCGGTAACCACCGGACCAACGGGTGAATCGAAATTAAATCGACAATAACATTTATCCGGTAAATTCCATCTAAAATCCACACGTCCCGTGAGCATTGTCTAAATGCCTTTATTCCGATTCGAGACTCACCGGTTTATAATTTATGAGGCGGGGAGCTCAGCGACCCCGTTTATATTTGTGACCGCAGTTTCAATTCACGGATGCCTCGCGAGATGACTGTGTATATGAATGTAAGGTTTAGAATCGTGTACATTGCGCGACACTAGAGCTTATAGCTTTCTGAATTATTGTTCTATCGAGCTTACCCTTTATAATTCCTTACGCTTTCGCCAACGTTCTACTGACGGGAATTGTAAATAATCACAAAGACATACATATAATAAAATATGAGTTCGTAACGTTTCAATAACAAATTAACCCACGTAATAAGATCTGTAAAATGTAGTGTATTTTAAGGTAAACGGTAACGTACAGAGCATAGACAAGTTTTAATTTTCCATAAACGGGGAGCTTTGCTATGTACAAGTTGAAACCAGAAGTTTCTTTTTTATGTTGGTACTTCTGAATAGACAAACTCCGGTGCCGTCGCGGATATAAAAGTACGGAGCGAGCGGCAAGTAACGCAACTTTTTCTTTCCTTTGGTTTTTTCCAGCTTTATATTATCCAACCACTAATTGCAAAAGTAAGTTTGTACAATTTAAAACCTTGAATAAACTACGGACTGATTATAACAGCTGTTTCCTCTTCGTATAAAAAGGAAAAGTGCAACACGAAACTAGGTCATTTTTAGTTTCTACTCGTACATAGATATTATGCTTAATTATTTTCTCCTTGAAACCTAGATAATAATTTCATCACTCTTGATTTCTGTTAAATTGACTAATATTTTCTATTTTACGAGGAGATTTTTTGATTTTTTGATCGAACATTTTCTGATTCGTCCGACAATTCCTTACAACTGAGTACCGTTTATGGATCACAGTGTATCCTGATACGCTTTTCACAAAACTATTAAATACTGTCAAAGTTAAATATTAACATAAACCGATCGTTAGTAAACAAACGAAAACAACGCGTTCAAACGCAAATAAACCTTGATATGTTCATTGTACAAAATTTAAATACGGCGGGCGTTCATAAATAACGAATTTATAAATGCGGTTCGACATAGGATTATAAACAAACAATTCTATTTGATCGGAAATGAAAATAGCTAGTTAGAATTTATAATCAGCTAGTTAACATCTGCCGGTTACCATTAATTGAATCGTTAGGTTCATAGTTTCCACGATTTCAATATTTGCTTAGATAAAAGAAATCTATGTTAATTTACATAGACGGGGAAAGGCCGTGGTTTAGCTGAGTTTGAGATAAACCGTCTTTGTCCTGTAACTAAATAATTGGGAGAGCACAGTGAGATCAGGTGGAGCCATTTTTTCTTTTGATAAAATTAGCATTTAAACGCTAACTGAATGAAAAGCGTTTAATTTGTGTACATATAAACGAAACAAAGCTTCAAGTTAAAAATCGTTGTGCGGTCTCAATTGTTTCTGGCAAGTTTTGTTGAATGTTATCAACAGATTACCTATAACTAGGTCCGACTAATTAAAAGGCTCTGGGAAGTGGGTAAATACCCAGACAAATATCAGAGCTGTAACCGATCCAAGCAACGCGTCCCCCGTTGCCTACTTGACATGTCGCTTGCGATATGCCAGCGGGTACAACAAACCTTCCAACAATAAATAAATCCCGAGTTACAAGCGAGACCAGTATCGAGCGAGATGACACGCAGTTCAGTCACGACTTACTAAACTTGTTTTATCGAAGAACTTCACAAAGTTTTTATCTTCAATATTTTTTAACTTTTTCTTAGCACGCGTTCACTATCTTAAATGCTTTATGATGGCCGATGATAAATGTCGAGAGTTTCAAAATGTCTGTTTACTGTGAAATTTCGTTATATTCAATGATGTTTCATTTTTATTTCGAATCTTGTGTCTCAAATAAAAATATTAAAAGAAACCAATACTATTTAGACTTACATAAGTAAAGAAAAATACGACACAAATTCAAATTCTCCTGCTTTAAGATTACTTGCTTGAAACTGATTTTTTTGCTATATCATACTAAAATCTGTTTTACGCGAGTGCCATTATCATTTGTTATCGCATAAATTAAGAGAGAAATAGGTCGTTAGTTCCAAAGTGTGAGCAATAAACTCATTACAATCGTCTCTCGATCCAGAATGTTAAGCCGGGCTTATAACCGTAAAATTTTAAATACCAACTCGATAATACCCATAAGCCGATTACTTTATTGCGCATTTGAGCTTTTATCTCAAAGTTAACGCGTAAATTCCATTTCTGTTCATAACGAGAAATACTTACTTAGAATTTAATGCGTTAAAACTTAACGCATTTAGTTTTAATTTTCAAGTTATACGTCATTTAGAATTATTGGCGTTTACATCTTTCCACAATTTCTACAATATGAATTCCAGTCAGCGACATCGCGTTTTTTTTATTTAAACCCTTTTATTGGAAGTGAAGTGGAAGACTTAATCAAACCTATCACTTTAGGCTTCCCATTGGCTTTGGCAATACGATCCGATAGTGAACAAATAACAGATGGTCTGGAGTTTTTCTGTTAACTTCAAGATCTTATTTTTATCTTATTAAATTTAAGTACTATTAGATTGTGTTGATTATTATGAGAGCCTACCACCAGATATAGTGATGAATACATTTAATATTTTGTACAGCAAATTTGTTTTTGTATATCGGCGATATGCGATATGTGAAGATAATGTGTAAGCAGCATTACTTTCAAGAGTTACTGACGCAATTATCGAGCGTCACTTCGTTAGCGATGTAATGTGCCGAAACGTCGAAGGGATTTTGGGAATGCAACCAGTGAAGCGATTGCTATCTTTTAACTGCTCATAAACATCTCATTTTGCCATGCTTGTCCACGATATAAATTATACATCTTGAATGTGTAGTAAAGATGAAAATTTGCTGTAATCATAACTAAGATTGTTTTAATAATTGTATTTTGGCGGTCATTGATCATTCCACAGTGAAGAGGTTAGGGAAATGTCGATTATATTTAAAGAGATTTCGAAATTTATATCGCAAAATCAGATAAGAGGAATAATACATTAGTATTTATATAGCACTTAAGCTAACGTCTTGTCCGAGTTTAATGATTGCCCAACAAATATATTACTTAACACTAATGCTTACAATTTCGCAAGCGCTCCACGATTTCGTAATTTCTAGATAACGGGTAATGGAAAGTAAACAAATAAACAGTTGTTTTCCGGCAATCTCCTACTGCTATATTAGTTACAGTTTCGCATAATGTGTCCACAGATTATGCAACGATCATGCCATAATTGTTTGATTCTGGAACGACATATTATGAGACCCTTATCCTAAAGGAATAAAGCTGAAAATTGATTACAAAACGCGACGTTTTGAAATGAAACCATCATGCTAATACAGTAAACGATTGTCAGGAACCACTCGATCATTTTCCAGTTAGACATAATGGCGGAAATCAGATACGTAATAGCGTAGATAACTTTGGAATTGAATGATAAAATATGGAATATATTCGCCATGAACAGCTTCCAGCAAAAATATCTTAACCTTTCGCTTATATAAGATGAAGATTGCATCGAATAAACTATTTTCTGAGCGGACTGAAAAGGAGGTAGGTATATGAAAGGCGCGACTAGTTTATTAGTTTTTATGACGATAATAACCCATCCACATGTTTTTCAGTAATATTCTCAGCTTTTTCCGATTTCAAATAAACGATATAAATCAAATTTGCAGCTAATAACAGTTCTACAGTTCTTATAATCTAATTAGAAAATGGAAGAGAACGACTGTTTTTTTACTGCCTTTATTTACTTATAGATAAAAAATCAAACATACTAATCTATGACAATGTAGCAAATCTTTTTTTCTGTATTTACAATAGGTATACCTACATTCCTTTGTAATATCAGCTGACAGAAGAGAAACTACTTGAAAGACACTTCACATATGTGAGGTGTTTACAGTAAAGTTATACAAAACATGATAATTAGCAACATGTTGAGTAAATTGTCACATATAATCATTACACGTTCGCAGTCACGTCCCACAATCTTGTACAGCGTACTTTCATACAAATACAAACTTGTGAAGACAAATGGATACTCACACAAGTTATCTTATGTTCATGGATTATTATGGCTTTTGCATATAATCCGTGCTAGCCTGACTAGATTCATCTTTTGTAGTGTTTTAAGGTTAACTGTCTGGCGTAATAATGGTTAGGATTGGAAAATACCATATGGGAAATACCACATGATTGCTAATCGTACCGCCGGCCTATTATGCGACGCAGCGTGCGACCCAATCTAGTCTAGATCGTCTTACGCGCTAGTGATAGTAGTGATTAGCGATGCATGAGGATTACAGAACCCGAGCACAATTATCTTAAGTTTATCTTAATTGTCTCAAGATGTGCGGTCGTTAATGATTTTTCCAGTGTCCTAAGTTATCTATCATTATGTATCTATATGAAGAGTTGGCCAATCTTAAGAGACATACGGGTAAAAACTAACAGATTTTCCATTAAGATTGTAAAGATAAGAAGAAACTAGATAAAGCCTAAAAATAGATAAAGAAAAACAAAAATCGTTATAAACGCAAATAAAATTAAATCTTAAATACCTACAATACTGTAACTCATAACGAAACCCTCAACGACCAAAGATATTTACTCCTTAAATAAAGTATCACCAATAATGACTCTCGAATTAATATTAAAATGTTGTTTGTTCCCGGCTTAATTAAATCGTACAATTAATGGAACGTCATTTGCAAAGGCAAAAACGCTTTTATTATAAAAAAAAGTTAATTTCCTTAATTTGGCCGCTCTTCCTTTTCGACGTTCTGAATCTTTTGCCAGCGACCGACTACAAAAGAAAAAGTCATGCTTATTCACATTTTATGCTTTCATTCGTGAGTTTTGTGACCCGACAGCTGGTGCGTTAGTTCTCTAATTTATTTTTTATTAAAATCCCTAATGCTACTATTGGTAGGGAAACAAAAACATTTTTTTAATGTTATCTTTCCTTGATAAAAAACGTACATATAAGTTTTAAGAAAGGTCCCAACTCGTGTTATCCCATCATCTCAGATATAATAAATAGCTGAAAAAGTATATTCGCTTCGACTCGTAGTTCATAAATACGTAATATTCTTTTGAAATTTACACGAACACAACTTTTACAAGGTAAAGCGTAATCATGAAATATTCATAAAACAGAAGCTATTTATGTTCCGGTAAATATATACGCGGACATTATACGCTTATGGAAGTTTACTTGAGCCTCGGAAACGAAGGCACGGTGGGCTTATTACGGTCGCAACATATACTAGCATTTGTGAGGCAAATTACACCGCCTTCTGTCCTAATGTGGTTAAAATTATTCTTGTTAGTGGATTTCTTTTACGTAAAAAAATGTATCAACATTCTCACCTTCATGTGGGCTCGGTTTTTCAGAGCGATTCACTGTATTATGCTATTCAGTCACGTTAGTCGGTAGAAATGTGGAAGAGGTTATGTTAATGCTTTTAGCTCATACTACTACTGTAATAAGTTCCCTAATTTTATATGCATTGACCTACATCATCGTATCAAATCAGTTTAGCTGAACGAAAATTAATTCGCAAAGACCTAGCACTTATTTAAGTAAAGTTTTCTTATACTTGTGACTTTGGTGAAGGTTACCGTAACATATGAGATTTTTGTCAATCAATTCCTTAACTCCGAATACAATACATAGGCAGGTACTTGCTTTAAAAAAAATCTGGATGAAGTTATAACAAAGAAACTTGTAGTGACAATATTACAATATAATAATAACCCTTTGTTTTATTAAAACTAAAATATGTTTTTAAACAGCAAATTAAATAAACATGCAGTCAAAACGAATTATATTTATGTGTATGACCAAGTAAGATATGCACAGTAAATTTTATTGAAAAGTATATAAAATATTTAAAAATAAACTTGTACATATCACTAAGGCACCATAATAACCAGACAACTTCAAAAGCGGGTAAGTCACTGCGAATATACGTTTAACTATTAAAGAACAATCAGACCGATAATCGTCCAGACGTTGACAATGTTAAACAAAATGCATTTTTCCGGAATAAAGTACATTTACAAACTCACCGTCTGCTGAAGGCTGAATGCATGTAGGCGCTTATCATGGAAGCGAGAACTCAGCCCGGAACACGGCTTATCCTGTCTATTCTCCAGTACTAATATTTGATAACTGCAGTAAGAAAGATTTAGGCTTGCGTGTTTTATATTTCCACGAGTAATAAATAACAGACAAGTATTATTATCTCCAACATTATGGATTATTTCAAAATAAATTTATTAAAGTATTTTATTATATTGTATAGGTATACCAATTGTTTGCGCAATAAAGGTTTATCCCAATACGCGATGACTTTTATACCTATATCACTAAATGTTTCTAATACATAACAGAGGTCCTTGTTTTCTTATAGTGTGACTTTATTGTCCTATCCACGACCAATAAACGCTTATAAATCTTTATATGGGAGAATAATTCATATTTCTAGATTGAAATCGTATTTAAATTTTTCAGTTGTATTACGAATATAAACCTAAGAATTATTTCATTCTGATTTTCAGCCGTTTCAAATATAATTCCATGCAAAGTAAAATTTGCTATACCCTTTATTGTAAAGCTCCGTAGGAAACCTCATCTAGCTATTGACGTCAGTAGCCTATTGTTTTGACCCATCAGAAGTGAAAGCTAATAGACCGGCCTAAGGTATTAATACTCCTGTAAAGGCTATATAGGCGATAAGAAGATTTAGTATTAATAATGTTGTAAACTTCTTCCTATTCAAAAGCAGGGAGCTTGAAGAAAAGGATAGCGTTTCTTGATGTTGTTGTTTTTCCACAAACAACAGATAAACGGCTTAACTTAAAAGACAATTATAATAACTTTAATAATAAGGTAATTTTCTGTTAAATTTCGAATGCATAATTAAAATGAATTATCTATTTGTATTCGTCCGCAAGCAGCCTTAGGTAATCGAAGTGCCTAACGAAATGGTTCTGTGTACTGCCCACGGTACTTCTGAGGCACAATTGCCTGGTCTCCTGGGAGTGGGATCGGCTAAACAATTGGCTATCAAGACTTGTTTATAGCCCTCCGAGTACATTAATTAACCTGAATTGAGTTGTACCAAAACAAATTTGAACAATTGCTTGTCATTATTGAAGTCATTAAACCTCTTAGTTGACGATAAAGATAAATACATATAAGTACTTTTAATAAATTGTTTTTAATGTGTGTAAAATATGCAAAATATTTCAATGTAGTAATGATATAGGTACAGCGTTAAATCTAATTATGAGGATATCCTCAACAATAAAACAATAGGGAACAGATCTTAAAAATATAAGCAGCTAGATTTCCAGTTGAACAAATTTAAAGACGCGCCACGTTTTAAGTGCGTTGCCATGTTGATACCAGTACTTCTTAAGCCTTTAGATTTCCTGGATCTATTGCTACATCGAAACAAGCCCTATATAGTCACAAAGGCCGTTGTACTAACAAAACAGAACGTACCGTCTAATCGAACACGCATCCTTTCTGCAAACTTCCTGATGTAAAATATCACAAGGCACTGAAGCTCCACTTCGAAGATTAAGTAAATTTTACTTCACGTCGTTAATATTATAGCAATATTTTTTTTTGTTTCTAGTTTTGTTTATAGACGCAAAATGATATTCCATCTCCACGATTATCGTTGTTTGTATATTATTTATGAATGAAAAAGGAATCTTTAGTATACAAGTACTATTCTAACCCTTCCGATAAATAGTGTTATTGGAATTTCCTTGTAAGTACTTAGTGATACAACTAAGATATATATGCCTATATATAGGTACCTACTCGTACCGTGTAGTAGGAAAGTACCTACGAAACCAGGAGGAATATGTGAACAAGTCTAAATAACATTATACAAGCAGGCATGTATATTAACATTAACTCGAAGGGATCTAACATTAGATGTTGTTCGATCCTTTTTATTGTCCACTGCTGGACCGGATCTCCTCTCGTAGTGAGAGGGATTTAGGCCATAGTCTACCACGCGGGCCAAGTGCGGATTGGTAGACTTCACACACCTCAGAAAATA
>DWGJ01003885.1:0-12544 GCA_018246895.1 Aspitha aspitha aspitha | reverse complement strand
TAAATCAGAGGTGCGTGCCAGGATCGAACCCAGACCTCCCGAGTGGAAGGCTGAATTTCAAACCACTAGGCTATCACGTTTTTCATATATTACCATTAAAATAATGTGGGTTTGCTTCAATGAGTTCAACCTCCTCTACTATGGGTTCAAATTTAATGTGTTTTAAAAAGTTGTAGGATAGGAGATGCGTCTTCTTATGCCAAAGTAATATACAAATATGTTGGTAGGTACCTAAAGTCCTCTAAAGTAATCATTTTGACATAACGCATTCCTTTGTAACCGTATTACGGCAATGTCCAATATTCTTATCTGCGTTTGTTCTCAATAACTTTCTTCTCATATCCGCCATGTTGGATTTATGCCGCATAGAGCGTTGTAGGGAAAGCGATTGATAGATTTAATCAAGTCTACGATTTATTCCGAATAGATATTCAATTTCTTGAAATCGTCTTTCCGATAGGTAATGCTCCATTGATGCCGCAGTCAAGATTAAAATTGGTTGCGTAATACGCTTTATTTCTAAAGAAAAGGAGGTAGGGTCACATCCTACTTTGCCTTAGTTACATAAATTACGAAGCCTTGTTTTAAGGTTTCGCTAAGATGTTTAAGTTAAGTCTGAAAATGCTATAATACAGAAGTGATACCATTGTCATTTAAGATATACGAGCTAACTTCCTCACATTATTTGTAGGTAGGTTATAAAATATACACAAAAATTTAAGGACCGCTTTAATATACTTTGTTGACAGATTGTTATCATAAGAAAACTCACTTTGAGAATTTATTGGAACAAAAAATACAAAATTTCGTTGACAGAATCTGCAGATTTCATTTTATCTGGATGATTGATGGCCCTCATATCAATTTTGTCGCTCTTAATTTGACTGTTCTGTTGAAATGTTCACTTTCGTCTTATAATGAGATCTTGGGCCGTTATTTCGGAGACTAGCTTTTTGTCTTGCGTTTTCAACATCGTTTAATTATTGTGTTGAGTAGTGATTTGTTTGCCAATGTTCACCTCGGAACATGGTGCAGTATGCCCCAGACACCTTACGGTCGCAGAGGCCCAACCGTTAGCAGTATAAGTAGGTCGCAGACATGATAAAATTATGTTTAACATATTAAAACGAGATACAAAGTTACATTGCCACTAAATAAATCCTATCCAACCTTTTTATCCCTTATATTTCGTTGTTTAAAAAATATCCTAAGTAGTCTGTAACGTATCCCCAAGGATACGCTTCAACCCTAGGGTTGAAGTTCAAGCTATCTCTGTTATTAAAAGAATATATTTAACAATTGTGATTTACAAAAGTAATTACGTGAAGTAAGTAAGAAAAAATTATTATAATATTATTAATAAATAGGAAGCCAAAGTGTGGTAGAAATAGGAATGTGTCGTTATTGTAACTAATTTGCACTGTTCGATGTAAAATACCTCATCATTAGGTATATTAGAACGTGGGTAATATAAGCTAATCATTAATATAATGAAGCGTTTTCATCATCATTAACCTTTATCTGTATTCAGTTTGCAGTGTCGAGCTTCTGTCCGAAGCTCTTCGCAAATCGTCATACTTTGCAGCTGGCGGGAATACTTTTTTCTTCTACGGGAACTATTTGTTAAATTGTCGGAAATCCAGTCCAGAATTACTTAATTCCATTTGTGGTAGTTTCTTGGGTGCATATAACCAGTCTATTATCACTTATATTAATGCGTTTAAAATAGTTTTATAAAAGCATAATTAGGCGTTAAGAAATCTAGCGTTACTAATGGCCTCTTTCCGAACCGATTTATTTTACCTATTCTTAAAGTTTCAACTCAAATTAATAGCAGCTGTGGACGGACGCTTTCATTAGGCAGGACGGAGAATAATAGAGCATTCGGTATTCGTGGCAAGTTTAAGCAACGGCTATTTGTTGTATACATGATGTGATTTCGAATCAGTTTGAAAGTTCTTGTAATTACCATTCGCATTTATGTATTGAAATATGTATAACATAACTGTGCCTCGCGTAGCGACCCGCGTAGATTTCGATCCCGTGGGTATATCGGGATAAAATATCCTGTGTTCATTCCCATGCTTCAAACTATCCCCGTACCAAATTTCATCAGAATCGGCCAAGCGGTTCGGCCGTGAAAGCGTAACAGACGAAGAGTCGAGAAACCATGCGTATCCGATTTAAAAAAGTGTAAAAGTAATATAATATATCTGTAAATAACTACAAAATATACAAGACAAGTGGCTGCCTACAAGTTATTCATGTTACCAGTTTACCGGGATCATTTTGAAGTTTACTCTATCATGGCGCTCGAGTGCGGATTGCGGGAGGTTTGAAGTATTCCTAAAGGTGAATGACAAGGTCTAATGATAGATATAAGATCCACGGTCGACCTCTTAACTTGCAATCTAAACTCAAAACTCAAAGTTAGCTTCTAGCACCTTTAAGGACCTTTAGAGACTCTTTTAGAGAATTTAGTTCACCTTTAGAGACTCCTTTACAGGTCCTTCGAAATTCGTGACTGAGAGAGAGTTATTATACATGTAATTTCTACACTAGCATATAGGTATAGATAAATTGTATTGATAAGAATATTGTGCTGTATATTATAGAATTGGAACTTCAAAAATTTTGATAAACGTTTGTTAAACTTGTTTTTAGTATATTAGATTTTTTCAGCTCTTATGCATATTGTGTGATTTTTATCAGGCATGAGTACAATAAAATTATCCGGCTCGTATAAAAATATGGATAAAACGATGAATGAAGGTATGTGTACACAACAGAATTTCAGTTAACGAAATAAGAGATTAGTATTAAAATATACGTGTAAAGGAAAGCATTTTAGATAATTGTAATAAAATGTTTAGTATGAAATGTTATGTACGATCCCAGTCTTTCATCCAGGAGCGACGCGCTATATTTACTTCGCCTTGAACTCAAAGCGTTTTAACGAAACAATGAATTCCATTCATTGTCAGAGGGAGATAGGAAATGGATTCAAAATAGATATGCTGGCTCATTGTACGTTGTATGAATTTAATGAAAAATATAATGTTTCGTGCGACATTATGGTGAGTGGATGCGCAGTGAGAAATTTGCTTTCTTACTTTGTGTCTACGAACCAGACACAAATGTAATGAGTAGTATTTTAATAATAGTATTAATTTTCTCGTCATATTTTTGTATAGGTGTGATAAGCATAAAATTTTACATTGTCATGTTTGCTCTGTGTTGGAGATTACCTGTGGTAAAGTCTTAAAGAAATCGAGGTATAGTGGGAAGAAGTTTCGTGTTGGTTTTCGTGAGTGAGTCGAGCACCGAGAAAATCTTTCAAACTCAAAGCACTACACCTACAACACTATCAAAGAAAACGGAGCTTAGTCGGCACTATAATGTGATCCGTATTTTGTTGAGCGTTAGGAGTAAATTGGTTTGTTTGCCGCACATCTCGAGATAACGTAGGATCTGGTGTTGATCTGTATAATAAAGATTGTTCTGGAGTCCCCAGTGAAAGCGAAATCCGGCGATGGCTTGATTATTATAACGACAGCCGTTTAATACCGCCTTTGTGTGGACGACGGATAACTCAAGAGTTTGTAAATCACTGTTTTCTCTACGCGGGAAAAGAGAATTTTATCGCAAATGGAGGCACTTTCCAGTTGCATGAAAATGACAGGAATTTTGATAACGTAAATTAAGACATTCATTCATTCACCACTTACGGGTACGATTAAATTGTTCGGGCGGTGTTTTCTTATCTGTGTTGAAATGTCAAACCTTGTGATTTAATTTTTTTATTTGGAGTATAGCGTATGAATATGCCCGCGACCATGGGGGTACAAAAACCTAGAATTTAAGGTACCGTTCCAATTGAGCAGCCTTAATTGTATGCAGTCCTATTAGGATAATTCGCAAAATGTAATTAATCTCTGTTATTGAACCTAGAGTATTTTAAATGTTATTGAAAAAAATCCTCAAATTTTGCATTCGATGTTTTTCCAACGTCCGAGTTCAAATTACGATTAACTTAGACCAATTTTGTTTATTTATATTTGTTTATTCTTCGTAACCTATAGCTATGTAGAATTTTATCGCTACTTAGTTACTTATAAGTAGTTTATGATACATTCAACTCTTGGTGGAGTTAAGTCAATAAATAATGGTAGCCGGCTACTAACTTTAGTAGTTGCTTGTTTGTAACGTACTGTTCATTGTTACAGTTATTACACGAGAAGATTTATATGGCACCGGGCACATAAATCACATTTTTTCTCACGTTTAGCTCGGCCAACATTTATTGGGTCTCGAGGGATGAAACCTGAATAAAATTCATGTTGGTCTAATGATCCAAAAGTTATGAGCTTGAGATTTTATCGTTGCAATGTAAAGCGGGTCTTCGATATCATAAGTTTAAATGATTTTTTTGTTTTTGTTTGTTATAAACATACGTTGTTTCTGTCTCGTTCTTTTAGAGAGTGACCCTGCCCTTGGGTGTAGGCTTCAAATCCTTGTACGTCTTTGACTTTAGAAAATTGTGTGCATTTTTAACATCGAATGTTGACAATAATGTCTTGCGAGAGAAGAGTTATCCATATTTTTTTAGATATATGATTACTGCCACTACGTCTTGGTCAGCATAGTAAACTACTACTTTAAATCTCTCCTAAACAGAGGACACCCGTATCCAACAGTGATAATGTGCTAGTGTATACTAATCATGATGAGTATCGTATAGACAGACGTCAGTCTCTTATTACCCGACCAAGAAAGAGAGACCTAGTTTCTGCACTGTTGTCTATTTATCTTTATTACATTATAATACTGTGTTGTTATAACGGCAAAAGAAAATAACATCTCGTCATAGAGTTTATTCAAAATAAGCAACAAAACCGCTTTAATTTTAAACAGCGGAAATTGCAAGATTATTCTTGTCCTTTCCAACTGTCTCGAGTTTCTGATAGACGTTTCATTTTCTTGTTTAATGAACGTTTTAATGAAACGATACCTCATGCTTAATAATGTTTTGAGTAAACGTCTCAATGTCAGATGAACTTCAGAGACGGTCTTAATATTTTAATAACTGCATATTTTTATAGCGGGTACATCAAATTACACCTAAGTATAATTGGAGCGTTTCACGTCAAATGAAGTAAAATTTTTGCGCTATAAAAATATGTACTTATTAAAATATTAAAATCGTCTCAAATCGTCTTGAGCTGACGTTAAGACTTTTACTTAAAATAATATTAAGCATAAGATATTTTACATTGTTAAGTCATCCTACACCAATTTCCTGAATTATTCCAAGTTTATGTATCGTAAAAAAGTGGAAAGATACGCCAGTCAGCGGTAACCTTGTAAAATAGTCGACGATAGTTATAGAATAGGAGCAGAAAGTAAACAGAAAAAATAACCTATATTTATAAAATGTTAAATTGATTCAGAAATAATAAAATCGAAAATGCACATAATAAGAATAATGTGTTTGCACAAAGAAGATTGCTAACGGCACGCTTTAAAAACTTGTAGAAAATCTTCCCGACAGGATATGAAGCTAGCTCTGTGTGGGCGCTTTATCACTACTCGTATATTCTTCATTTCCCACAAAGTAAACTTTGCTGGTTGAAAACAAATGCACCGTATTAATAAAACGAAATGCAAAAACAGCTTACACCTACTGTTGCTATTTTGGCGCAACCTCTGTGCTGGATAACCGGGCAGCTGACAGATAGGTACATAGTAGGGTTGCTGAGGATTCCTCTTCCGCTTCCTCATGATGAGGAAGTTCCGCAATATTTTGAGTTCCTCAACCGCTACCGCATCCTCATAAATAAAAATAAAAAAATCCTCTTCCGCTATCGCTTCCTGAAAATTTAAGAGGAATTTATGAGGAGTAATTAATTTTGATTATTAGTATTCAATTCTTTTTCAATTTTGATTAATAATATTCGACTAAAGTAATTAATAAAGAAATAAAGATTACATTCTTATTTTCATTTCAATTCTTAAATAAAATTGTATCATTCACTCATCTTTTTTGTGTGTGCATATGTTGTGGTGTATGTTACTGAACTCCTTAGCTGCTGGATCGATTTTGACGATTCTTTATTGTGTGTGTTATGAGAATGGTTTAGATTCATAGGTTGGTCCACTGGAATTTTAATTAATTTTTGTGTATGTACCTAGTTATGTACAGACAGGACAGCAGCTTTTGGTTTGGGTCCGCTAGTATTTATAATTTCCTATCATCCTCTTCCGCTTCCTCATCCGCATCCTCTTCCTCATAAAATATCCTCTTCCTCATCCGCATCCTCTAAATTTGCACGTGACAATTCCTCTTCCTCCTCCTCTTCCTCATAATAACTTCCTCAACAACCTTATACATAATATGTTCACTGGCTGTAGGTCTAGTTTGTTAGAGACCCTGACTTCTAAACCGGAATGGGTTCGATTCCCACCCAAGACCAAATTTTTTGGTATGAGCACATTTGTTTGACCTGTGTCCGGGTGTAATAAATATACATATCATTGCTTAACTTGGAATGAGATAGCCTTGTGTGGAATTGTCTCCATTATTTTTAATTCTAAACGAGATACCTACATAATACGATGAATATTAAAAGCTTACATACAAACTCACTCAACGTTTTTACGCACACTTGTGTGAGCATGATTCCGAAAATGCTGGATGAAATAAAATGTTCAACACTGGGTACACTATACAACGTTGAACAGTATGATTTAGGCGCTGCCTGGAGTAAACATGAAATCGCGCGTCGTCTGAGTAAATGTCAAACTAGTCTCTCTCACGTACAGTACCTACTTACCTACAGAAAATTTCAAACAGCATATTACGAACATAGAAGATTGTGAGATTTTGCAAAGTTACAGTATACTTACATGGAAAAGTGCGGAAGGGAAAAAATATAGCGATGTTACAACTACTTAATTTGTTTTTAAATAAATTAAATTAAATATGGCTTACGTAAGCTACATTTTGTTTTTGCCATATCGTCATTCAAATCAATTATTCAGAGTTAAATGTATAACGTGTTTCGGGTCAATTTCGATTACTGAGCGAATACCAGTAAACATTAATGTTAAATGCGTTTTCCAACAAACAGATCCAACAAACCCCGTTGGACGCTACAAATAGCGACAGAACTGACTCGCCAATACATGAAGGCTAGGGGTGCGTCTATCGTGTTCGGTGATGTCGTGAAACACGCCAACGATGTTGGCACAGACGTTGAAATGAAAAGCGTCAGAGACCGGCCCCCGACGCCTGTGGTAAGGCATTTTCCTTTGATAGATATTATGAAAGCACATCCATCATAGCTACATACCGTCTGCTGTTTAAACACTGTTTCAGTTGGCAGTGTAATACGTGTTTGTACTTAAAAACCGCGTATTTTATCTTATTTGATAGATAGATAGACACAATTTCAGGGATAAATTTATTACTTGCGTTACTTCCGTTTCATATCCGAGGAGGTTATGCTCGAAACAATAATATAAGATCAATATATCAATATTTCTTTACAACTATTTTTAAAACCGTTCTTGAAACTTTTCATGAATAGTCTTCAGTATACCTGAGAATGGTTATGTTTTAAAATACCTAATTAAGAAATGGAACTTTGACCATGAAGTTGTCTTATTCTAGCCGTCAAAAACAAAGTTAGCGGAGGTGACATTCTCGGATCGCGCGGAAGATTTGCCCGACCCCGTCGCAGTGGGCATATACTTGCCGGAAAGGAGAAAGATTTTAGAGGTAAATGTATCTAAATGTCTAATCTAACCTTAGCAGTCACGTACCCTCTAGCGATAAACTCATTAGACATATAGCTACTAAACATATAATTTAAAGAGTGCTGGGAGATTTTTTGCCGGCTTTTTTCTCCCGGTCTACTATAGCCTGAGGGGCGTGCGCCGAAAGCCGAAGTACGATGATTAAAACATGACCTTCATTGACTGTATGTATATACCTTATAATGAACATAAGAATTTGAATTTGAATTTGAATTACACATTTGTCTAAAAACCTTTCATCACTCATAACTAGGAGTATGATTTCAGATGATAAACGCCGCCGCTAAGCTCCTAACTCGCTCTGTGGGCCAAAGAGTTCAGAATGGAATGGATATTACCGTGGGGAAGGTGACGTTACCACATTTGAGGCATCGGAGTAAGTAATTGCATATACCTGAATATCATGATAGACCAAGTCTGCAATGGCGGTCTCACTTTGGAATAAATAAATAAATAACTGGGGACAATTCCACGCACGGCTGTCTGATCCCAATGAACTTAATGTCAACTGTCAATTTAATGAATGTGTTATGTTACTTACATATATACATACGATATAGTACTTATTACGCCCAGACATAGAACAAACAAATGTTCTAATCACACAAATATTTGACCTGGGTGGGAATCGAACCCACGCCCTCCGGTTTTGCAGTCAGGGTCTCTAACCGCTCGACCTCGAGGCCAGGCTCAATTTATGCCTGGTATAATTTATATAAATATTAATACCATGTCCATTTAGTAGAAAATAACAATTCGTAACGCCTAAAAACAAACTTTACATTAACAAGACGCTTGAATTATTTTAAATTATCTAAACGTATTATTTGCTATACAATATCAGAGTCTGATGGTAGTAAATTCCCGTGTCCAAATTATCTGCCTCGATTTTTAACGTCCCCTTTGATGCCGATGAGCACTAGGCCCATCAGTCTGTATACTACGATACCTTTTTCTTGTAGTGGAATGGGGAGAGGCGGTGGAGAGTTTGGCGACCGCTGTCGTCAACAATCAAATCAACTCGGACAATGGCGATGTACGTCGCGCCGGCGAGTACTTGGCACACCGCATACTGCGCTCACTGCTGTACGAAATGAAGCAAGAGAAGGAGAGATTGGTATCTAGACCTTTTGTAAACGTATATAAAAAGAAAAATGGCGAATTGTTCTCAACTATGGAAGATACCAAATGCATGTATCGATCACACTTAATTTGACGTCAAAAATATGCTTCTAATATTACGATTTAAATTAACCATTAGTGAATTGAAATAATAAACAATTTATTTGGACTTACGACTGGAAAATAGCAAAAACCATGGACATTTAACAGAAAATTACTTACAGCGTTCCGGAAGTTCACCAGATGCGGAGGTAAAGGATTTCTACGTTCCAGGTCAAGCGGACTGAGAGTTTGAAAGTTTGCGTTAAGACGAAGCAGTTAGACTTTTAGAAAAACTTACTCGGTTTTATTATATCTGTATGTATACCGGCGTACCAATTCTATAGAATTGAAATTAAAATAATGGGATTATGTAGCAAACGTTGAAAAATTATTACAATGTAAACAAAAAGTGAAATCAGGTAGTCAAATTGGTAGTCAAACGCATGCCTGTCACAAAAAAAATATATCGAGGATTTGTCATAAACACATAAGTAGGAACGTGAAAAATTATAGTAGGTACTTAATAACTTTTCTTTTAGAATCCCCAAATTTGAAACCTTAATGAGCACAACGTAATATCTAACAAAATCCCAAGATTTAATTTAATATTTTTTAATATTGAATTTTTGTTTATATTAATAAATGTATTCAGGAAAAATCGCAAATATTTTATTTCATATTTATATAGCTTAACATTAAAGGTTTTTTCATTTCTTTCATTGAATAATTAAATCTATTCATTACACGTAATTATAAGGTCTCTCGTGCCTCTATTTAATAAACCTCATCAAAGTAATTTTCCAGTTTTCTCTTTGAAGGACAACGACATTTTCATATAAAAGCCAGCCAATACTTAATTTTTGGGTACTCGACCGTACTCTCGACCTTTAGGGATGGAAATTTTGGTGTTGAAGTGTTGCTACGTGACTAGCATTCGATATTCTGATACCACCCGTCTTTTTATCAAACGCCTTGTATTATCGGGTACCTATATCTACTAGCTATAATCAAGCAAATGTAAACTATATAATAAATGGTGTATTACAATATAATTTATCAAAATGTTAAATAGTAGGTATCGTGTTTCTTGATACAATTCAAAATGCAACAAAAATCGATACGTAGATATCAAACGAAGCTTACGACCTACCACCAAAAATCATCAAAAGCACATCAACTCGCTGGCCGTCAACAAAAATTGGATAGCGATTTGAAATCAGAAACGTCAACAGTGTCAACATTTTTGTGAAAATGTAAGCAATGGACCAGGCCACACTTAAAAAAACCGGATAATCAATTAAATAGCTACCAAACATCACAATGCAGTTATTAGCCGAACACAAAAACTTGGACACGGTAAAGGATTTAAAAATTAACACAATGAATAGTATGTTGACACGAGACATATCGTCTCACAACTTGGAGGCGAAAGAGAAGTCTTCGAATTCCTCCCTTTTACTGATGAATCCAGTGGCGAGCGGGGACAACGTCACCACTGGTTTGAATTCCGCACACAAGATACGAGTACTTCCTCCGCTTGTGCCCTGCTGCGAAGGAAGAGAGTTAAAGGTAAGATTTCGAAATTTGAACAGCCATTTTTAGGTTCTATGCTACAGATGCACGCTATCAAACGCCTATTGCTTATTTACAACGCGTTATCGACGAGGACTCGGTAACGTCTATTGGAGCCTTGCTGCTTTACTCTAAGTTTACAGAAATAATCCTAGCGCCCTCAACGTGTGTACTTAGGAACTAAGGCATCTTCATCGTTATTTCCTGACCCAGTTCCTAACCGATGTGAGGTCGGAACAATAGCATACATTTGATGTAAATTTGGCACTAGTTTTTAACCTCGCACCATGCTCGTCGTCAACCTTACTCTGAGACTGAAAATATGTATTTCTGTGTATAGTTTATATGAAATTTAAAGCGTAGTAAACGTTGGCTTCAGTCCTTTTTGTTCTAAGCAAGAAATTGTGTCTAAGCATGAATTGGTAAAATGGTGGTATGTGCCTACTCAATAATGATGAAAGCGAAGAATCTTATGTATAGAATCAAAATGAAATCTAAATTGCATTTTGTCTGAATAATCTAATGTTTCAGTTTATATCGTCTGTAGTTTGAGGTCTCTACCTTTTGGCACTGCCTAAAACGGTTGTGCGATTTGGAATAATGCCCGCCACTTTGTTACTGTTAAATAAAGGTGAAATATACGGACGTATGATTTACAATCTAGGTAACAAAACCTTGTGATAGCTTTCGTCGCTAAATCAGTATATCAGATAATAAGAATAAGAAAGGGCGCTCGTCCTTTCAAATTCAGCTCGATATTTCAGTTCCAAATACTTAGTTGTCCCAATAAACGGGACTGAACACACGCGTTTTGGTCAACCTCTACATATTTACATCACTGGCCCTGTGAGAAACAATTTGACATTATTCACACTGTCAAATACACTCGTAGAGGAAACTAAAAGGGTCCCGATTTAATCTTTTCCGGTCTCTATAAACAGTTTTGGCGGTCAAACAAAAAGTCGACCCGCATGTCGACCCCATCTATCAGAATGCGATGAGAAAGGACCGTTTCAAACAAAATAGAATTCTGTTCCATAACCAAATCCAAATAATGCATATGTTTCACTTAAAATGTGAATGTATTATACATATGTACTACTAAGTAATGGTTTTCATGGCATTTGTGTGTTTAGTAATTTTTAAATAATAGGTCGGTACTTTTAAATAACCAACACATTAATTTCGGATTTTGCTAAGATGAATTTATATCGCGATAATAATTTATACAAGCGTTAAAAATTAGAAAAAGGGATATTAAAGCGATTAAACATTATATTTTCAAATTATTTAACAGCAAAAGATCAAAAGTATAAGGAATTATTTAAGGATTTATATTGATACAATACTTACTACAAATTACGCTTTATTATATACTACAAATTAGTCTTCAAAAATTCTTATCGTTCACGACCCAATCTACAGATCGTATGCGTGGCGTGCCTGAGACTTGTCAGATAAAAAAAACGCTTTATTTCAACGCGCCGCAGTGAAAAGAATGATTGAGCGATGCCGCAATCAATTACACGTAGAGCGGCTGCTTTTTTCCTTTGAATTCTCTTTTCCTAGAAAACACAAGCACCTATATAGATATAACTTTTATTCAGATAAACGAAGACCTGGTCTGCAGCGGTCTGTCCGCCATCTCCGTGAAGCACGACGGCGTGGTACAATGCGTGAGTATGTCGTGCGCTTGCGAGACGCATCCGTCGCCAGGACTTGTTAAGGTAAAAATTGCCAGTGTTATTGTACCGCAATATGATTTAACTGATGGTAATTAAGTATATACAAATACAAATCTATATATATATAAGAAAGTCGGGTTTATTACAACACTTATAACTCGAGATCTGCTTTACCAATTTTCATGATTTTTGATTGGTTGGATTCCTCTTCGCCCCGAATAGCAGAACACATCTTAAAAACAATGAAAAATCGACAAATACGTAATTATGATAGATGAATCATTTTCCCTAAATTTTCATTTCTT